>JASDQU010371842.1:58961-94436 GCA_032191745.1 Picea mariana | reverse complement strand
AAGCAAAGCCAAGTGGATTGAGGTGGGAAGGGTGAGGGAACTATACCCTCATATTCACATAGACTGAATATAGTCTTTTGGAGGTCCAAAAGCTTTCCAATGGGGAGGTGTGATCAGGGGATCAAATTTTGCTCAAAAAATAAAAGTGCTCGGAATCGCTTCAAATCGGATGAGAGTATAGGCCTCATCGTTGTGAACCCAATGCAACTCATTTGGGTTCAAACAGACATCGGGAGCGAGAGATATCGCGTTCTGTTCAAAATGGCAAATAGGCAAAAAAAGAGGGATGTTGACTGTACAAGTCCGTATAGTCCGTACGGACGATGATGTGGTAGACCATATGGATGATGTGGTAGACCATATGCTGACATGGCAGACCGTATGCTAACATGGTAGACATTTATTGGACAGATGGCATATGATGTGTTTTGGCAGTGAATGGGAATGCGACACGTGGCCCAATCAAAGGCCGCCACGTGTCACTTTTTTATTTGTTAAAACCTTTGCACTCAGCAAGAGTTGACCCCGTGACCTCCGGGGGTGGGGTAAAGCTTTGGGAAAGGCCGCCCAACTGGCGTTCCCAGGCATGGTCCTTGTTATATATTTTCCAAATATTATATTTAACATTGTTATAGTGTGCATTTGGGCGTGGGTCGGGCCGGGGCTAAGCCCCGACCCATGGTCATGTATTGTATTGTATGCGACCAGCGCTACGGTGGTTACCACCGTAACCATATATTATAATCGTTTGTTATATGTGTGCGGTTTGGCATACCATATGAACACTATACGAATGCGAACGTGTTTGACATACGGTTCTGACGGTTGTTAAACATTAGCCCTGTTGTGTTGGTGCATGATCATATGACTGCCATGTGCCCACGGGCCTTGGTAGTTAGGGCCAACGCGTAAACAGTTAGACAGTTTGGACCGGTTGTGCAGTTGCGCCTAGTTCCAAGTATTCACGCTTTAAATTGCGTGTGGGCTAGGTTGAGCCAGAGGAGGTGCATTTTGTAGATGCATAAACAATAAGCTTGAAGGGGAGACTTCAAGGAAGCCTATCTTCTTCATTTTTTGGCAAAACGAGGTGCCGAAAAAGCCCAGCTAAGGGTTTTTGGACATTCTGAAGCCATTGGAGCAGTCTATTGGTCATTTTGAGCATTTTAAAGCACATTTTTGAGCACTTTGAGAAAATAATACAAATGATCCATTAGAAGCTGGACTAGGAGATGTAGCCCAAGAGAGTGGTGAACTCCTTTATCATTTGCTGTGTTATGTGTTTTCTGTTCATTGATTATGCTGCTGTTTATATGCATCTTGAATGAGTAAATCCTATTAAAGATGTGTTTGCAAAGTTGATCCATTTGCTTTTAACACATAAAATTTAACTTGCAAAGGAACCCCTTGGAGTCATCTTTAAGCTCTTTTCACACTCTCTAAACATGAAAATATTGCCGAGTGATCTTGCTTCCTTTCCCACTCCTTAAAAGGTTTGAAAGGGCATCTTTCGAGTGATAATTTATCTCTTTTTCGACCTTGCGAGACTAATATTACGAAAAAGGACAACATTGGAGTCATCTTTAAGTTGTTTTTAGACTCTCTAAATATGAAAAACCATCGAGTTTACCTTCTCTGGACTTGTTAAACAATCATACATTGAAGGGCCCATATGGGATCAAACCCTTACTTCTTCCAGTTCATTAAACAAAAGAAGAGGCACTTACCAAAGGTGAGTCATATCGAGCATGTTTTACCCTCCTTGAGCTCGTTAAATTAAAAGGAGGTACTCGTCTATCTAGATGGGGGGAAATATTGAAGGAAGAAAGCCAAGCAGTTTTTGAGAACATTACCAGTAACTCTTAGAGTCTCCCTTGAACATGACACTTTGTCTTTGCATACATTTTTTATCTGTTGAACCTCTACACTGAGTCAATCCTCTAAGTTTCTGTTACTCCTTTGGGTCACCCAACGAAAGTCACCGTATCCACTACATTATCATGTTTTGGTCCCTGTCAAGTTTCTGCTGTTGTGCCTCAGTGTTCTAGGGAAGTATCTGCCTTGAGAGTCAGCCATCACAAATATCTTGTTTCAATACCTGTGTCAGTCCATGTTCATGTGATCTACCAATTACATCTCTATGTCTATTTCATGTCGTTGATGGGGGATACATCAAGGCCCTCCCTCGATGAGTCTATTCCCGTTGACTTCACCACATTATCTAGGAGTTAGACTTAGAAACCAGTTAGTACTTTGGGACCTACATGCCTCAATGGTAGGCCTCCTCATGTCTGATAGTGGATTTAAATCATTTACCTCTGATCGGATTATTTCACGGATGTTTGACTTCAGCTCATTCATTCACATTCGTTGGATTGTACTAGAGTACCTTGGGAATCATCAAAATCAATGGTGACCTACCTCGCGCTTGTTAACGGTTTACCTCATTGACTGGTAATCAAGTGGTTTTTGCCATTTTTGATATCAAGACATCTATTCACATGGTTAGATTCATACTACATTGGGATCGGTAAGAAGACCCTGGGTTGAGTTTTCAATCTTATGTATACTTTGCCCAGGTTGCAAAGGAGTTCTTTTGAAGTATGACACATATACTATTACATAGATCCACTTTGTATTGGTCGTGGCTATGTCTTGTCATCTCGTAGATCCATAATGTATTCTTTGTGGCTACGATCAGTTCAAGTCATAGGAGTATAGATCCACAGTGTATCTTCAGTGGCTATAACTTTTTTCAATATAATTATGGATCCACAATGTATTTGATGGCGACCATACATAAGAAGTCTTTACCACTCAAGCATAGGTATGCCTGCCTTGGGTTTTCAAACATGTCATAATATTTGTTTGATGGTTGTGTGCAGCTTTTTCCAGTTTCTCTGCGTCCATACCCTTGCTCGAAAAATTCTACAAAGTACTTCAGTCATCATCATCTTCTAACTTCATACTTTGGGGGGCAATCTATTACACCTCAAAATTACTCACTTCGATAGTGTCGCAAGTGTCATCATTATGAGTGTTGTAAGTGTCGCATCTTGTCCGCAAGTGTCACATCTTGTCTATAAGTGTTGCAAGTGTCAAAAATAGTATTCTTCCATATTGCCTATGTCATGCCCATAATGACATCATGAAGACACTTAAGACACCTCAAAGGATAGTTTGGAAGAAGAAAAATCACTTGGCAAGAAGTACAAGCCCTTTTCCATTGGAAAAACCACTCAAAAAATGAATTTTGGAAAAGAGCACTCCCATACCCACTGTCAGGGAGTGCTGGTGCTTGCTGAGCCTCTTTGGGGGAGTGCTTGAGCTCCCTGTGCACCCTTATGGGGGAGCACTACCCTCTTTTTAGCAAATTCTCAGTTTTTTGAGGCAAATAAGGGAAGAATCCGTCAGTTCCTGAAGGTAGTTGGATTCGAATAGATGGTCAAGGCATGATCTTAGCGGAGATCCTCAACTGAAGGAGAGGAATCCACAAATTATCCCAAATATCTCTCAAGTGGTTGGACCTATCCAAGGTTATATAAGGAGGCCTTCTCATGGTGAAAGGCACAATGGAGATTGGGAATTACATCAAACTTATGATCTCATGAGGGAGATTCCATCAAAGCATTTAGTGGAGATTATTTGAGCAAGGGGGTTAGACAAGGAGAACTGGAATAGGTTGTTGCACCTTCATTCAAAGGATTGTAAGTACTTTTACTTGTTCTCATTAATACAATCAATGCTTGGCCTATTTCTTTCAAACTTGTTCTTGTTCCATATGAGTTTATCTGCAATAGATGGATCTATGATTGAGCCAATCTCAGTAGAGTAGGAAGTCCATGGTATCTTCGTTTGTCTTACAGGATCTATCAAGGAGCTCAATATCGAATCTCAGCCAGGACTTTGCAAGGACAAACATCTCTAATAAGGTACATATCTTTCTCCTTCACTTTAATTCATTAGCTTGATAGGATCTAAAAGGAAGTCAGTGTCCATGTTAAGCACTTTCTGTCTTGGCCTTAGAAGTCTAGAGACCAAGAGGGAATCCACTTGTCCACAGGAGGATTCACCTTCACTTAGTGAAAACTTTATCCTTTATCTAATTGAATGAAAACTTTTGTGAGGAAATCCAAAGGTTTGTGAACTTTTCATTTGATCTTTGAGGTCAACTTTCCATAATTTCTCTTTTTGTTTGAGGTTTTTGTTCCTTGTTTGCAATTTGGTTATCTTTGTCCTTCTTGTCTACTTCACGAAGATAGTTTGTTTTTTGTTTTGTGTGAGGTTTGCTTCTAACTGCTTATTCCTGAAGTTTGATTGGCATCTAGAAGTCTTGCATCTGATTATCATTCACATTTAAGAAAAATGACATATTTTAGTGATTGGTTTGGATATTAAAAGGCATTTATGAAATTTTTACCATTGCATTGGATTTCATTGAGAAACACTTGTATGAGGACATTGCATGTTAGTGTTTGATAGTGAAAACATTTTTCTCTCTTTCCCTTAAATAACCATTCATTGAAAGACAAGATTGATTATTATCTTCTTGTGCATTTTTTGGGATTTGAGTCATCATACCATCAGTTTCATTGTCATGCACCCTTTGAGTAAAGAACAACCATAAAATCAATGATAATTAAAAATTATCTAGAACATTTTTTTTTTAGGATCTTCCACCAACATTAGACTAGGATTAGCACTTTGGATTAGGTTGTGAGTACAACTCTCCAAATTTTTTCAAAATGAACATTAGCATCCTGAGATAGGGAGAGTCAAATCCAATTGTTGTATAGGCTTTCTGGGACCCCCCTCTCACACAGGGGTTATGCATGGGGTCGCATTCAGATGAATTACGAAGATTATCCCTTCGTGGTTTAAATGTTTGTAATGGTCGGATTGTATATTGAGGGTCACTTGAGGGTATACCCACGATTATGTGTGGGAGCCTCTTGAGTTGATTTGGGACTTGTTATCCTGCCCATACGTTTGGATCAGATTGTCGACTATACCCACCTAGGGGCTAACTGTGAGTTGGTGTCCTTAGTTTCCATAATCCGTAAGTACTTAAACGAGGTGATGGTAAAGGGAAGTATCATTGTACCTAGAACAAACATTGGTCAAACTCACTCGGGCTCCTTGGAGAGTAAATCCATAATTACTGTGTGGAAGCTTGCACCAAGGTGAGATTCTATTAAGCAGGTCACCATTGTAAATGTTCCACCATATCCTAGCCCCTTCTTGACTTGGTCACATGATGTTGGATTTCATCACCAACTAGTACAATCATCGAGAGAAGTCTTGTTTGCTTGGTTTTGATTCCTATATTTTATTAGCGTATGTTGTTTCTTTTTGTTAGTTGGCCCTAGATTTTTAGCGTGTACTTTTATTCTCCAAAATTGAGCCTATAGATGATAAAGGTCTTCTCTAATCATGTAGGATACAAGGGCTTCCCCTGGAAGGCTACTAACCCTTAGCTCCTAACCCTCCAGAAGACAACTACCGTGGAAAGGTAGAAAATCAATCTGACACTAGAAGTGTTGTTGCTCCTCCATTGGATAACTTAGAAGGCACTTTGGTTATGATTGAGAATCCCACTCCTCATGCTACATATATGCTGGTAACCCCTCTCAAACCAATTTTTCTTCAGTTAGACTCCCTTGGGAATGTCATAGACGAAGAGGTCCCACGATTACCGGAGAGAGTTTTTACCGAAACATATATGGGATCCACAGAACCAACCTTTGGTGATGAGTATAGGACTCTTGTTCTTCCTAGAACTGTAGTAGATAAAAATCCCACACCTGCTCATTATGTATGGAGTATTTCATTGGGACACGATCTCTATGAGCATTTCGAATCCTTTCGACAACCCTTTAATCCTGATGAACCTCCTGTTGAAAGTGGTCCATCTGGTCAAACTATGAATCACCCCATCGATCAGGTCATTAACCCTACTTTTGCATTAACCCTACTTTTGCATTAAACTATGAATCACCCATCGATCAGGACCACCATTCTATGGAGCGACTACCCCTCCCAGGGGACAACCCCCTTTTCATGCTCCTCCTGGAGGGAAACCTCCCTTTTTCATTCATACCTCGGTTGTTAATCCACCGCTGGCAGGGGAGAAACCTTCATTTGTTGGAAACCCTTTACAACCCCGGGGAGTATCTTCAGGAGGCACTTTTACCCAACCCCATGTTGGGGGGCATTCATATCATAACCCACAAGGAGGAGTATTGAATCCTGTTCCTTCCATAACATATTATGGACAACCTTATATGGGTGGCATCCCAAACACCATCTAGAGTCCTCAGGGACAACAACCTTATCCTCTCATGGGTCTAATGTGTACCTACCTCCGGGATCCACTCCTTACCATCCTCAAGGGAAAATTTTTTATCCTCCTTATGGGCAAGCAAATCACTCGAATTGTAATGCTTAGAACCCACTGAGTTATGCAAATGTTTCTCATCCATCACCAAATCCTGCTTATCCTGGCCATCAACAATTGTATGTAGGAGGACCTACTAGTTACAACTATCCACCTAACCCAGTTTATAGTCGTACTGGTGTTCCTATGCCACACTAGTATCATTCGCAAATTAACCGACAAATACCTTTACTTGCAACACTGGATCTCCCAGACTTGTCTCGGTTAACTAATGATCCTATTTTTCATTCACCGGTTTGGACAGTCATTCCAGCTAAACTTCCTTCTGATATTCTGAAATTTGATGGAAAATCTGGAGAAGACCCAAATAACCATGTGATGAATTTCCATTTGTGGTGTTCATCAAACTCCCTCATGGATGATTTTGTACGTTTGCGTCTTTTCCAACGAACACTTACAGGCTCAGCAAAAAAGTGGTATATTGAACTACCATGTGATTCTTTTCATGATTTCAATTCCCTTGCCATGTATTTCCTCACACATTTTCAACTAACAATTTGCTACGCGATGGGTACTAAACTCTTGACCTCCCTTCGTCAAACTGACTCCGTGCATATCTCTGACCATATTCATGAGTGGAGACGATGACGAAGGACGATCAAGGAAATCATTCCTGACATATTATTGGTGGAATGGTTTACTAAATCACTTTTACCCCCGATCGCTTGCGATGTCTCTATGGGTGGCACGGTCACCGAGGAAGAAACCATTGGTCATGCTCAATACTTAGATTTGGTTTATTCACAATCTAGTACTTTGTATGATTTGCTTCCGAATGCTTCTCGAGCTAATACCAATCCATCCAAGCCGTCATCCACATCTCATGCGGACGGTGTTATCGGTTGCGTCAAAACTCAAGCTACTTCCCAATCGACCACACTCCCCTCTACCTCCCCCCAAACTCAAATATTTGAGGTGAATGCAGTTCAATCTACCCATTCACAACAATTTGGAGGTAATAAGAAGACAAAGAATAAATAAAAAAATACTAATAACAATGAACAACCCAAAAATCAATCTCAAACACTTGCTATCGAAAAGAAACCACAATGGAAACTGAAATTCCTGTGTATCATTTGTGGTGACGATCACTACACTCGATACTGTCCACATCACAATGAAGTGGCCAAAATTTTCCAGGGAAATTCACAACCCACTGTTCTTACTCAACCTTTTCCACAGCAACAATCCATGGTTGCTCAAACCCCCTCTCCTGGGGGAAGTTCTAGCCATCCTCATGATGAGGCCTCGACGAGTGCACTTATTTATATGTTTAATGGGATTAATTTGACCACTCACTCTAAGACATATGACACGTCAAGTAACCCTGATAAAGGAAAATACACTAACAGTACTGGTACTTTACCGGATCCATCACCGTCCTCCATTAGTGCTCCATCATTTAATCCTCCGCCTGGACCACTTCAGATTGAGAAACCTATGTTCGACTCTATCTTACGCCCTCCAAAGAGCACTATCCAAAAATATACCTTTAATCCTAGTTCACGTGCCACCAAGAACTACAACATTGTTGAAGATTTGGCTCAAGCACCGTGTGTTATATCTACGTTAGAAGTTCTACAGCACTGCCCCAGTCAATGTAGAATGCTCTTGACCACTATTGGTGCTGTTGATCCTGATTCGTCCAACCATATCATGTTTAACCTGGAAAATTATGCGTTTTGACTCTCCCACCAACTTGCTTTCAAAGTTGATGTTGTTGTTCACAACAAATCCACCGAACTATTCTGGATGAGGGAGCCTCAACTTGTGTCATGTCTTTAGCATATTGGAAAGGTTTAAAATCACCCGCACTTAACAAATCCTCGATGATGTTATGTGCCTTCGACGGGTGAGGTTTTCATCTCCATGGGATTTTACAGTCCCTGCCCATCCAATTGGGTGGAAAAAATGTCACTGTTGATGTCGAGGTAGTCGATTCTCCCCTCAATTACAACTTGTTACTTGGAAGAAGTTGGTTTTATGCTATGACTGTCATTGCCTCGTCGGTCTTTGGATGTGTACAATTTCCTCATCAGGGAAAAATTGTCACTGTTGATTAGTTGGATTTTTGCACGACCGATGCTCATGCTTCTGCTACCAACAATATTCCTTTCTTGGGAGACCACAAGATCATGTATGAAAGCATTGGTATTGGCTTACTAAATGATTCTAGCCTCATGGGTACCTTCCCTACACCACTTCCACCGAATACACATCATATTTCCACCGTCGATATGATTTCGACCACGGCTTATCAATCTTTGGAATCATCTGACCCTTGGATTGTACCAAGTTTGTTTGAATTCGATGCAATAGGTGACATCATGCCACTTAGTCTAGCAAAAACATCATACGTTTCTATCCAATCCGCTTCTCCCTCGTTAGATGACCAACATCTATTGGCACCCAATAGTTACTCGATGCCATCATGGTTAAGTTCCTTGTTGCCTGCAATCGACTACATTTCCCCAATTTTTTCTTCTGATGAATCTATTAAGGAAATGATAAGCCTGTACGAGCTACCTCGGGATGATAACCATCATCAATCCTCTTTTCTTCCCCCTCATGAAGAAATTCAGGTATATATACACTCTATCTCACCTCCTGCTGTCCATTTTCCATTGTCCATTTTCAACATGTGTTCCTTCCAGAGTGATTTTCTTCCATGTAGTGAATATCTCTTGGAAGCCATGACCGAGTTTTGTCCCTTGACATGGTGTTCTTCTAGAGCGTTATTCTCTTGGAAGCCATGATCAAGAAGAGTCCACAAGCATAATTTCTTTTCTCTGTCGCAAGCTCGTTAAAAAATGAAACAGAGGCCTTGAGCATAGTTTTCCTCTCTATAGCAAGCTCGTTAAAAAATGAAACAAAAATCTGGGGATTGAACTAGGAGCCCTGAGCATAGTTATTTTTTCTATGTCAAGCTCGTTAAAAAATGAAACAATCACCTCTCTTGAACCTTCATTTCATCCACCCTTATCATTTTTCACCATCTAGTAGAGAAATGGGTGACAACCTCAAGGTCAGTGAATGAATTGAATCCTGGAGGGCATGTCTCCAGCCTTTGATCATCATTCTGGAGTTAATCCCCCAGATTTCAAGCTGGGGGCATACTGAGCTTAGTATTTGTTATTTCTCAAGCTCGTAAATACAAGAGAATGCAATCGGGTAAAATTTTATCTCTTTTTCGGACCCGCATGGTTAAACAAAAAAGGAACCCCTTGGAGCCATCTTTAACCTCTTTTTGGACTCTCTAAACATGAAAATATTGTCGAGTGATCTCTCTTCCTTTCCCACTCGTTAAAAGGTTTGAAAGGGCGTCTTTCGAGTGATAATTTATCTCTTTTTTGGCCTCACGAGACTAATATTACGAAAAAGGACAACATTGGAGTCGTGCTTAAGTTGTTTTCAGACTCTCTAAATATAAAAAACCACCGAGTTTACCTTCTCTGGACTTGTTAAACAATCATACATTGAAGGGCCCATATGGGATCGAACCCTTACTTCTTCCAGTTCGTTAAACAAAGGAAGAGGGACTTATCGAAGGTGAGTCATATCGAACATGTTTTACCCTCCTTGAGCTCGTTAAATTAAAAAGAGGTACTCGTCTATCTAGATGGGGGAAAAAATTGAAGGAAGAAAGCCAAGCAGTTTTTGAGAACATTACCAGAAACTCTTAGAGTCACCCTTGAACACAACACTTTGTCTTTGCATACATTTTTTATCCGCTGTGTTAGCGTTAGAAGTCACTCCTGGATTGCTTGTAGGAGCAGAGTCCAACACCCATCGGTTTTATGTCACAATAGTTTTAATGGGTGATCAAATGGGTAGAGACTCAGGAAGATATCACTCTAACTCAAGGACTAGGTCTGGTATGTAAGGAATAAAGGAGGTCTTGATCTAACTTTAGTTAGTGAGTTGATTAAAGGATGAGCAGGTGGAGAACTTGGTGAGAGGAGTGAGAAAACTACCTCAGGCAATAGGCCTTTCAGCAGTTTGCAGAAGAAAAAATCTGAATGCAAGATCCTCTTGGTTCAGGGCTTCGAGGAACTGAAGGGGGGGGGACTTGACTGGATCCTCCAATTCCAAGTCATTCAACGCTAAGAAAATCACAAGGACCAATTAGAAACAATGAAACTGTTACAGTGATCCAACCTACATCATCCTATAATAGTTACAACTCAGATGGATCCTCCAATTCTGAGCTTCTCTAACACAGTATAAAAAAAGACGTGAAAGAAACTAACATTCATAAGGCAAGAAGTCTCAAGAGTCCATGCATAACCAGAATAACCAGTGCTTCATTAAATTTTTTACAACCAGGAGCCTCACTCTACCATCGATGCTTACAAAAATGGCGAAAAAACCTACATATACTCAAAACAACAACAACAGCAAAAACAAGACGCTACATTAAAAACATTGCGTTTGCATGTATTCTTATAGTCTGCGCATGCAGACTCTGGCCGATCGTGTACTCATGACAGGCGCTATCAGATTTCAGACTGTCTTGTTGCAGATGAATCGACCAGCTTTAGTCCTTTGCTGGACTTTATTTTTATGGAAGAGATGATGCTCAACCACCAGCAACAACCACAATAATTGCTTTCTTGGGACTGGGGACAACCTCGGTCAACTTTGCCTTCTGGGACGTGGAGGTCTCCTAATGGTGCCACCTAGATCAGCTGAACGGTCTCTCTTTGGATGCTGCTTCATTGGACTGCTGCGAGGGACCCCTATGGTGGATCTGAAAAAGGGTATGATGGGAGTGATGGTGTCAACATTGTGGAGGTGATGGAGAGGAAACGAGAGCTGTGACATCAGCTGAGGAATGCCACATGGTCTGAATAGGAAAGAGGAGGAAGGTATATGGAGTGCAGGGGTGTAGGTGGACACGGAGTAAAAGAGATGATCATATAGGTGGAGGTGATTGGGAGTGAGAGGGACACATGGCAGGAGACGAGAGGGTGATGAGCTAAGGAGGGGCCATGTGGATGGAGAGAGGGAAGTTGGATAGATGATGGGGGAAGAGGGTGGTGGTAGGTGGAGAATAAGTGGCAATGGAGAGGATGACTCAGACAGTGACACAATAGGAAAGGGCCCACATTCACATTCCACCATTTTGGAACCCCCCCCTTTCAATAAAGACAGGATGGCAAAGGGGGGGTCGGAATCACCTGAGTACCATTGATTTGGGTGCTCTGATCATGGTCGTCGGAGAGCTGTGCACTTGATTCCAGACCCCCCCTGCATTAAAGGTAGAAAGGCAAGGGGGGTTTGGAATCGCTTGAGTGCTGTTGATCCGGGCACTCTGATCATGGTCGCCGGAAAGTTGTACACTCGATTGCGGAACCCCCCCTCCCCTTAAAGGTAGAACGGTGGGGGGGGGGCAGAATCTGATTTCGATAGTGGATCTAGGCGCGTAGATCCTGGCCACCCAGATCTGCTCACTGCTTAACCACAAATGCATTCTCACCCCGAACTTAGGGTAAGTGGGGTTTTTACCCCATTTCTTCCTATTTTCCCCCTTTACAAGAAATGTTGCTAACATTAGGCTCCATGGGAGATAGATTCATCCCTGTGATGCTCTAAGAACTCATTTTGTAGTTTCAGTGCCTTGCTATTGAGCTATGGAGTCAAGCTCAAAATATCCTGCTGCTAAAAATACTATCTGAAAAGTAAAGGAGAAACAAAACAAACAGATACATGCTCAAAGAGCTTATTTATGTATAGACCTAAACTAATAAAATCCTTTACATGGGGCTAGGTGAAAGCGAACTTCCACCATAGCCATTCAAACGACTTTCTGAACAGAATCTCCTTCCTTCTGTCGATGATCGTGAACAGTTGGTGTAACCGTGACAGCAGAATGGTTACGCTCTTAAACTTCTCTTCACAGGCTGAAGTTGATATGAAATAGGGAGGCTCCAAGGAATAAGGGAAATGCCACTCCATGTACTTGCTGACAGGGTCCTGGAATGAGTGGTGAATTTCAGAAAATTGACGACAGGCAACCTCCTCTGCTACATAGTTGTCCACCTATGGCTGAATATTTTTGATAAGCATAGGCAGGAGGACAAATGACATAGGCTCACTGATCTCAGGCGGTGGCTATTCGTTGACTGGCTCTGGAGAGAACATGAAATGCGTTCTCAACTACCCTTTTAGTTCTTCCTCCTCTTCTTCGTGCACTTCCCCATATTGTAAAAAGGGAACGGTCTCCCGATCCTTCTCTTCAATCCCAAATGTAAATACATCATGGGAAATATCGTGAAGGAAGAAAGAACAATCCTCTTCCACAATGGCTTCCTCGTTTAAATCTAAGACAACAGGCTCATCGGGGGAAGGTGCTAATGCATCTAAGAAATCTTCAATAATCTCTTCAAAAGAGTTGCTTAGATCATCTGCCTCGAAGACTGGAAAATCCTCTTCATTGCCATCAGATTCCAATTTTGCATGTTGGGCAGTGAGAGATACCGCTTGCTCCATGTCACTCATAGCATCTTCCTCCAAGGCTGGAAAATCCTCTGCACAGTCTTCAAATTTCAATATTTCTAATTGGGCAGAGAGATATTTCACCTGCTCCATCAGCTCACTTAGGGCATGTCCTTCCTCCCTAGGATATTCATCACTTTCATAACCTACCTTTGATGCAGACGAATGGGGAGGAGAAAGGACTGAGTTCTGATCCAGGTCATTAGGATCATCCCCAGAGCCTACTGCAGAAACCGCTTTATCTTGTATAGAGTTGCGGTATCCCTCACAACAGTTATGAAAAATCAACTCAGAGGGATAAAACTTCTGACAATGGGCAGTGAAAGCTACATGGAATTAACTGAGTGAAGAAATGCTAGCAGGGGGTAAAGAATGATACCATTTACGTGCATCCCCTGCTAATGAGAACATGAACATCTTCAGTAATACATCCTCATGATGTATCTCCCACTAACGCATGAGTTCATGAAACTCGCTGAGGTGCTGAGCAGGGTTGTCCTCTTCACATTTCCCAAATATGGGCAAATAATCGCCCCATTCATTCGAAGAAGGGACAACATTAGGAAAACCAGGAATAGTAGAAAAATCAAAAGGAGCAAACCTGTTAGCCAGGATCTTCTCCATCCAAACCAGTGGAGTCGCTAATCGATCCTTGAATCATGGAATTGCCAGGTGAAATACGTGCAGCTTCAAATGTGACTAGTCTTTGTTCACCATCAAAGGCCAGATCCTAACGTTGGGCCCTTACCCTAGGAAACTTATCAGGTTGAGAAAGCAGCTGCTGAACCTTCTCGAGAAAGCTCCTCTGGGTCAGCTTTCAGGTGTGCTAACAGTAGCCACAGCTGCAACAGTGACGTAGAAACCTTGGAGTCACCACAGTGGAGTTGCTAGGTGCACAATAGCAATATCTAAGGGATCTGATGCTTGATGCACCTTTAGAATTAGAGGCTCAATGTCATTCAATCCCAGGGAAAATTTTCAACTTCGTCCCCGACAACGGCGCCAGAAATGTTAGCGTCAGAAGTCACTCCTAGATTGCTTGCAGGAGCAGAGCCCAACGCCCATCAGTTTTATGTCACGATAGTTTTAATGGGTGATCAAATGGGTAGAGACTCAGGAAGATATCTCTCTAACTCAGGGACCAGGTCTAGTATGTAAGGAACAAAAGAGGTATTGATCTAACTTCAGTCAATGAGTTGATTAAAGGATGAGTAAGTGGAAAACTTGGTGAGAGGAGTGAGAAAACTACCTTAGGCAAGAGGCCTTTCAGCAGTTTGTGGAAGAAAAACTCTGAATGCAAGATCCTCTTGGTTCAGGGCTTGCTCCCCTACCCACTTTCAGGGAGTGCTGGTGCTCTTTGAGTCTCTTTGGGGGAGTGCTTGAGCGCCCTGTGCACCCTTATGGGGGAGCACTACCCTCGTTTTAGCAAATTATGGGTTTGTTGAGGCAAATAAGGGAAGAATACCTCAATTCCTGAAGGTATTTGGATTCGAATAGATGGTCAAGGCATGATCTTAGGGGATATCCTCAACTGAAGGAGAGGAATCCTCAACTTATCCCAAAGATCTCTCAAGTGGTTAGACCTCTCCAAGGTTATATAAGGAGGCCTTCTCATGGTGAAAGGCACAATGGAGATTTGGAATTACATCAAACTTATGATCTCATGAGGGAGATGCCATCAAAGAAATCAGTGGATATTATTTTAACAAGGGGGTTGAACAAGGAGAAATGGAAGAGGATGTTGGACCTTCATTTAAAGGATTGTAAGTAATTTTACTTGTTCTCATTAATATAATCAATGCTTGGCCTATTTCTTTAAAACTTGTTCTTGTTCCATATGAGTTTGTCTGCAGTAGATGGATCTATGATTGAGCTAATCTCAGTAGAGTTGGAAATCCATGGTATCTTTGTTTGTCTTACAGGATCTATCAGGGAGCTCAAGATCGAAGCTTAGCTAGGACTTTGCAAGGACAAATGTCACTAATAAGGTACATATATTTCTCCTTCTCTTTGATTCATTAGCTTGATAGGATCTAAAAGGAAGTTAGTGTCCATGTTAAGAACTTTCTGTCTTGGCCTTAGAAGTCTAGAGACCAAGAGGGAATCCACTTGTCCACAGGAGGATTCACCTTCAATAGTCATACCCTCAATTTGTCTCAGAATCACATGATACTATGGTATTATCATGCACCCTGGGCCTAATTTCATCATTGGTAGGTCACCTTGAACCCAACAATCGACATTTCATCATTGGTCGTTGACTGGGTGGTTTCCCTTGTGTTCGATGGCAAGAAATCTATTCACACTTTGGGATTCATGCAGTGTCTTGGATGCCATTAGCCTTGTTGGTTGTTTCTGCGCCTTTGTCAACAGTTTTCATCATTGGATGCTATCTAGAAGGTCTTTTTCGTGTAACGCTTGCATTTGGCACACGCGAAAGACACACAAGGTCATTGGTTCATGAACATATTCTTTGTCTGATCTCCACCAAATTATGAAGCTCCTGATTTGTTCCTCATGCTGATTGATGAGAGATGCATTATTGCTCTCCTTTCGGAGGGTCTCTTTCCATCGACTTCATCTCATTTATTCCAGATCTGAGACCTAGAGTTTTATGAGTACCTTGAGACTTGCAATCATTAGTGGCATTCTCTCTCACCATTGACAGATGGGAATACATCAATGTATCCTGATCAATGGATTCCTCAGGTGTTCAACATCAACTCCTTTATTCACATGTGTAGGAATGTGCTCAGTGCCTTGATACCTACTTTCATTATTGGTAGGTTGTATCACGTTTGTTAACAGTATACCTCAATGACCGGTAATCAAATAATGTCTCATTGTGTTCGACCTCAACTCCTTTATTCACATAATGTAGACTTGCACCTTTGGAATATGTGTAGAAGACTTGAAGACATCACTATGTGGCCGCAACTTTCTTGAGCTATTGCTTCCTTTTCATTGGACCAACACCTATTTGACTACATTAATCATGAGACATCAGATTAGACTCCTTCGTATACAAATATCTTCAGATTGGTTTTGAGATTGGTTCTACTGGGCCTTGTTCGTGATTATGACAACTTTTGAAATATAACCACATTTGTATTTGCCTATTCATGGCCAAGAACACTTATTTGGTATATTTTCCACATGGATTTTCATTGTATTCTATTGGCATCCATGTATGTAAAGTCAACATAGAATGTAAAGAGCAACTAGTCTTTCCAGCTGGGTTTACACCACTCCACTTCTCAGTTATTTATAATGTATTTTGGCCATCGCATATACTCCTTTGATCTCACACATTAGGGGGCATATGTTATAGCAAGATTTGCTTCACCATTTCTATCTTGCACAGAGGGCCTTTTTCCATTTCCCTATGCAGACTTGTCATCCCTTTTTGATGAATCCAGAGCTAAAAATACATATTTTTCCACATATACGGGCCCTATCTACTATACAACATGCATATATGCAGGATGATCCACTACAACCCGTGTACATAGGTATTTGTGCTAGAAAATGCAAAAATGAATTCAGGTTTCCATGTCACGACAAGAGATCTCTAATCCTTGGCCTTCCATATGTTGGAAACGCTCTGAATCAGCCCTTTAGTTGCATTTTGAAGGCTATAAGAACACAATTTTGAGCTATGGAAAAGAAGAGAAAGCATTCAACTTTGAGAGCAAAGTTACTCTGGAGAAATTACTTCATATTGAGTTTGCATCCATTTGTCTCTCAAGTATGAACACAATGTTCAGCCCCCAATCTCTTTCCCTATTGTTGAGAGAACCTCATTGTCTCTTTTCTATGAGCTTGCCTTTGGTGGAGGATTGAAGTGGTGGAGGCCCAGTTGGAAGGAACTTGGTTTCTTGGTTTCAAACTGTGCCAACATGAAAGTCTGTAATGTTTTCACTTTTGCTGATCATTTATTAATAGAAATACCCTTTTCCCATCCAATTGGTATCATGCAAATATATGATTATTATCCATGGGAATATTCGTAATTTTTATTAATGGATTATGCTATCTAATGTGCTAACCCCTTTATATTATCACTATATACTTTCTCTGTTTGTTTGTTGAGAACTTGTTTCAGGTACAAAGCTTTGGGTCAAATTACTCAATAGTGGAACACCATCGAATGTTGTAACTAGGTAGGCTTCTTTCTTATCTCGCTTGCACATTGGTTTATATATCATATGTTGGAATTGAGTAGATTTCTGCAGTCATACTATTTGTTGTGTTTTACCCTGGCCATAGAGAGTTTTTACCTCGTAACACTTGCTATATCCTCCTTCCCTGTATTAAAGCACAAAGCCTTACACGGTCTCTTACAATCACTTGCACTTATCTCTTCAAGTCTCACTCAGTATGCACAGAGAAATTACAATTTCCATTTGCACTTAGCAATTAACACTTAGCACTTAGCATCACATACTTGTTCCTCATTCGATCACATAGATAAAACTTTCTACTTCCTACATCGCCTAGATTTCTATTTATACATTACAAAATGGGCCTAAACATGGGTAAACCCATGGGTCAACATTCCCACTCCCGTTACATAAGACCAAAACCCAAAAATCCCTAAAAAGGGGCCAAGATCTTGCGATCTCTGCTTCGACTTGTGCTCCATCTTCGACATCCTGTCAAAGTCCCAAAAGTAGGTCAAACATGACCAAGGATCCTCAAAACGTGGTCAAGGGCCAGCAATTTGTGAATGAAATTTATAGGTTTTCAAGCACCTAAGTTGTTTTCAAAGGAGGTAGGTTTTCACAGGCTATACAAGAAGTATTTTTATCTAGTCGCATCAAAATTTGGTTCCTTTACCTTGTCGAACTTGAAGAGAATAGACCTGGCCAACATCAATGGCAATCCTGATTGGTTATCTGGTGGGTAGCCTCAATGGAAGATATGCATGCAAGTACCATGACTAGTCTGAGTCGTCCTGGAAGATGACGATTGATCCCAGATGTTAGTATTGTATTTTCTCTTGCAATTAAATGAAGGATGATTGAAGTTATAAGGCTAAGATTAGAAAAGTTATAAGTATAAAGTCGAGCTTCAAGAGCCTATGCATAGCTCAGAGCCAAATTTTCCTAAGGAATAATGAAGAAACAACAAGAAAATCCATGCGCTTGTGCATTTGAGGCAAAAATTAATCCCTCGTGGGCTTGTCGCAGTCAAAAGGGGTATGTCATCGTCAAAAGGGGCTTGTCACAGTCAAAAGGGGGCTTATCATGCCCCCAAATAGCTTAAGTGACAATATCCCAAGGGATTATCATGATATCGTGGCCAAGAAACCAAGCACTAGAAATAATTCAAGTTCTGAGCTAATCGGATGACTATGATTAAAAGGGTTTAGGATCGATGCTTTCAATTTTGCATCAGATTCCTCTTTGTCAGAGCCTCCTTCATCAGAGTCTCCCTCATGAGATTCATTTTGAAACCTATCTCTTGGACCACTATGATGAGACAACTCTAATCAATGGCCCAAATTTAAGTAAGCGCTCCCCCTATCAATTGTCAAGATGTGACCTCATATCTTGTAGTCTCTCGAAAAAATGTCAACATCAGCCTGCCAGCAGAGCCCTGTCAGACCCAATCAGATGCTACCATGTGTACATGTGGAACCCATCGGATGTACAAGTCAATACACCGAAAATGGGTGACACATGTTCCTCTCCCCTACCATGTTAGCGCTAACATGGGCTAGTGAAATTTCACCATGTGTCTAGGGTGGCATCAGCATAATAATGTTCATGCCTTTGCACATTTTTTCTTTCGATCACAGTGAGATAAAAAACTCTCATTTAATCTCTTGTTCCGCAAATCAACGGTTGATACTTGTCTTCGCAATCATCTTATCGGAGTCTCGTTTGAGCCTGATCTTTTATCACCATGAATGGATCACCTCCGATGGATGACCCAGATCTCATTCGCCAACAACTGTGTCCTGAGAGATCAAAGGCCCAGATTTGATCATCAATATCGCAACCTCCCGACCAAGTGTCACATTAGCCCACCAATAGAGCATTGTCAGAGATAATCAAATGTTGCCACATTTACATGTGGAACCCACCAAATTCTCAGGTCAATACACCAAAAAATAGGTGACACTTGTCCCTTTCCCCAGCCACATCAGTGCCAACATGGGCTAGTGAAATGTCACCACACATTCAGGATGGCATCAACATGAATATATTTTCCTTAGCCAATTTTGGGTTATTGATTGATCCAGATTGAAGACTCTCATACATCCTCAGACTTCCCTTGACAACTCCAGATCAATGCTCAAGATTCATGCTTGGATTCCCCTCATCAGAGTCATGTTTGCAACCCAGAATCCAAAGACTCTGATGGGAACCCTCAATGGAAAGTCCAAATCTTCTCTCGGACCTTTTTTCAAGTGAGACCAATTAACAATCTAGATCTTCTATCAGGCCTCGAATCATCCTAGCCGAGTCTCACGTCATTCTACCAATGAAGAATTGTAAGGGGAAATCAGTGACTTCCATGTCGATAGGTGGAACCCACCACATACATAGGCCTGCTCTTTGAAGCTGGATGACACATGTCACGCACCCCTACCACATCAGTGCCATCATAGGATAGCGAAAATTCACCACGTGTCCAATATGAATTCAGCATGACGATCTTTTCCTTAACCGATTTTGGATTCTTATTCGACTCAGATCGACAACTCTCATACGTCGTCAAACTTCCCCTAGAAACTCTAGATATATGGTTGATATTTTTTCTCTGATTTCCCTCCTCGAAGTCATTTTGAATGAGTATACCTCGACCACTTTGATGGACATGACCGTTTGATAGTCCAGATATGCTCTTGAACCTTTTTTAAGGGGGACCGATAAATGGGCCATATCTACCCTCAAACTTCTTGCAAGTGGAATCGATCAACGATCCAGATCAAAGTGCACTCCTTCTTTCAAATCAACGGTCGATATTGCTCGATCTACAAATAAGTTCTGGGGCCTAAAAATTCATAGATCAATGACTGAATTAGCTCCCCGAGAGTGATTCGATGACTGTTGTGTTTTACTCCTTTCTGGACCTTGATTTCTACAATGGATTACTAGTGGTCTGATGAAATAGGCCCACATTTAAGAGATCAACAATTGGGATTGATCGCTGAGATCAATCTAACGGATGTTGATTCGTGAGATCTCTACAGTTAGTATTTCGAGATTCAATCCAAAGAGGAAATGATTTCATGTATTTTTACAAGGTAGAGCACGATGTATATCATGGATATAAATTTTCTAGCTGCCCCACAATCTTTCTCTATAGCAGAATTTCACCCAGGTGAAGGTGAACCGAAGTTTACCAAGAGGAAAACTGCTCAAGAATCAAGAAGCTAGAAAACAATTTCAAGAAGTGGGAAGTAGTTTCAAGAAATGGTTTTAGGGCATGAGCGATAAGGATAAAAAGAAAAGAAGGCACCCATTATCAAGTTTGTAACTTTGGGGAGTTAAAGAGTTTCTTGTAACCAAAGTTTTTCAACCACATAAACCTTGAGCACAGTTAGTTGATAAATGTAGTAGGAAACAAAGATTCTCCCATTTTTTCTTTCTTGTATCAGATCTAATTTATAAAAGCTCAAAAAACAAGCCATTCTTCATGTTTAGCATTAGTGTATGATTTATGGTAATGACATAGAAGTGATTTCCTCTTAATGTATAACCATTTATTGTCATTTTCTTTATGCATTTGAATGATATGTAGAGGGTAACTCCTTGAATTTGAGTGTATGAAGATGTTAATTGTTTGAATCATGTTTTATTGATATGTATATACATGTTAGAGCTGCTGAATTCTTAATTGAACAACACGTTGTTCTATTTCCAAAATCTACAGGATTCATTCTCAGTAGTGGCATGTATGTTTATCTTGTTTTTATTCCAATTCATTACTTCATTCTCTTGTTAAATCTTGATTGTCTGAAACACTCATAGACATATGTCGCTGATAGTCGAGAGCATCTATCATATAAACTAAGAATGTTTAAGGTCCTATAATTTGAGAAGAGGAAGAGAGAGAGAGAGAGGGAGGGAAAAACTTTGCAAATATTGCACAACTATTTTACTATGATATCTGGACTTAAGATTCATCCTAAGTCTTAGCCCCTGGAGTGCCTCAACATCGTTCCAATAACATCCTATAACATCTCATGCACTTGGTTTTTCATATTTCACGTGGAGACTCCACATAAGGAAAATTTGGCCTCTGCCAGAAGACACACCAAAATCCACCCTGACCTTGATTAGATTCCAACCTATTCAAATCCATAAAAGCTTGTGACCTAGAGAAATATTTGAGAACGTCATATATTTTCTTCTTCGGGTAAATCTGATCTAGAAGAACCTCCTTCTACTATTCATCAAAGTGTTGAATCTGTAGATCTAATTAATATACATGAAAATGAGTTTTCTACTTCAAAGTTCCCCCCCTGAACCTTTGATATTTGTTCTGAATTATTCTTTAGAATCTTTTCAAGAAGTAGGATCTTCCCTTCGAACTTTCCTAAAAATGCTATTACTCCCTTATACATTGTGATCTCACTGGAGACTCCACCATGTTTTAATGGCAAGATCAAGTGATGATATAGTGGATGCAAGGTTTTCTCCACTTGATTATTCAAATACATTTGGATTTCCTAATCCTATACCTGGTATAAGAGTCTAGGAAGACTATCTTCCTAGATTCAGAGAAGTTGATAATGATAATATGTCTCATCATTTTGTATAATTCCATTATTGTATGCATCAAATCAGTATCTCTCATGAATATTTCCTCATGAAAATGTTCATTCTCTCTTTAGAGACAAACGCTCATCAATGGTACGTATCCTTTCTTGCTTCTTGTATAGCTTCACTAAAATATTTTCACATGATATTTCATTCTCATTACAAAAGGAGGTATCCCATTGATCTTCCTCTTGGAAGTTGCTGCAATGAAAGTTTTAAATCCGTTTCATAGAATAAAGAAGACTCTTCCTGTGATAATGAAGAGGAAGGGGAGATCACAGATGATGAATATGAAAAATATTTTGAAAGGGAAGCTTACTATAACAATGAAAATGATGAAGATAGCCTTGCAAATTCAAATGAAGAGATATCACTAGAGGGTGTTTACACAGAAGCTTTAGAAAATATACAAGAGGATACAATACTTCTTTATGTCTTGAAAGGTACTAATCAATATCATATTCAAAAAGATATTTCTCTTTTTGAGGATGTTCACGAGTTTCAAATACCTATCGTTGTTTCAAGAAATATTGTATGTGTTGATGAATGTTTACATTTTCAAGAAGATCCAGAGAGTATTTCTGAATTTTCATATTATGAGTTTCCTTTTGAACAATGTTGTAATGAAAAACTTGAGTCGGATATAGAACATAAAAAATATATCTTCTATAGTAGTGAAGAAGAGAAATAATTTTCTGAATTTTAGTTTAAAAGGGATGTCAGTTATGGATATATTCATGAGGATTTTAAAGAAGAGACAATGCTTTCTTTCACACCTATTGATCAAAATTAGGATTGTGTTGCTCAAAAATATGTAAATCTATTTCAAGGTAACATTAATGATGATGTGTTGCCCCTTGTTTTTTATGAGAAATATACTACTCAGTGGTTGTTTCATGAGGAATATAAGAAATATTCTTGTAAATCTGCTCATACTGGATTCTAAAACACAAATCATAATTTTTATGAATATTAAATTGAAGAAGATGTGTGGATTTTTTTATCATTATTCATAGAATTTTCAAGCTATGATAGGTTCATATATGATCATCATGACACAAAATCAGAGCTTGGTATTGTGGGACATATATCTAAAGTTGAATCTTCAAAAAGTGTTGTTGGTGCACCAATGTATGATAATTATGAGAGCTATGATGAATAATTCCAGACTCATTTATCACTTCCAGTTGTTCTTAAAGATATAGATCTTGACCATAATGAACAAGATCCAGTGGAAATTTGTCGATGTCATGAAGCCTCTTCCTCCTTTTTCTTCATCAAAATTACAAACAAGGAAATTAAAGAGTTTCCTAGAGAAGTTCAGTCAACTCTTTTATGAAGAAGAAATCTCAAGTTTTGTTGAGAAATTTGTTATTTCTCACACTTTTCATAATCCAATCGCATATTGGTTGGAGTTTTCATTATCCAATATCTCAAATGAATTAATATATATGATGCAAACATTTTCAGATCATAAGAAAACATTTCATAATCATATCATGTTGCGACTTCCAATTTTGCTTGTTCTTATTTTGGAAAGGTGTATGCGAGAAGTTCAACTATGCAAAAAGGAACTTTCCTGGTATCATTGCAAGTATCATTTCACTTGACTGATTAGATTAGGAAATTTATGTACATAAATAAACTTGTGATCAAGCATTTTTTTCCAGCTAGTAGAGTTTGTTTTAATTTTCCTTCATTCAACATTTCTTACTTCATAAAGTAGATAGGATTCTAACAATATAAGTTGTTGAGCATTTTCTGTGTCACATATCAAATCAATTTTCATTTCTAAATGATATGTATATATCCGGGTAGACTTCATAACCCAATGGAAGAAGGAACTTAGTCTAGAGTTCTCAGCATACCACAAGGGAAATTTGTCCCCACTGGAGCCAAATGTTAGTACTGTATTTTTTCTTTCAATTAAATGAAGGATGACTGAAGTTATAAGTTTGATATCAAATGAGTTATCAACAAAAATTTGAGCTTTAGGAGCCTCTGCAAAAATTAGAGTCAAAGTTTCCTAAGGAAAAATGAAGAAACAACGCGAAAATCCATGCCCTTGTGTGCCTAAGGAAAAAATTAATCCCTCGGGGGCTTGTCGCAGTCAAAAGGGGTTTGTCACAATAAAAAATGGCTTGTCATGGTCAAAAGGGGGCTTATCACGCCCCAAAAGAGATTAAGTGCCAATATCCCAGGGGCTTATCATAATACCACAACCAAGAAACCAAGTGCTAGAAAGAATTCAAGTTCTGACCTGATCGAATGAGTATGATTAAAATGGTGCATGATCAACGGTTCCAATTTTTCATCGGAGTCCTCTTTGCTGGAGTCTCCTTCATTGGAGTCATTTCAAAACCTATCTCCCAAACCACCCTGATGAGACACCTTCGATCAACGATCCAGATTTAAGTAAGTGCACCCCCGATCAAGGGTCAAGATGTGACCTTAGATCTTGTGACCCAATAAGATGTTTCCACGTGTACATGTGGAACCCACTATATGCACAGGTCAATACACTGAAAATGGGTGACACATGTCCATCTCCCCTTCCATGTCAATGACATCATGGGCTAGTGAAATGTCATCGCGTGTCCAGGGTGATGTCACCATAATAATGTTCATGCCTTAGATTTTTTTTTATTTCGATCATGGTGAGATCAATGACTCTCATTTAATCTCATGTTCCTCCAATCAATGGTTGAGATTTGTCTTCATATTCATCTTATTAGAGTCCCATTTGAGCCTTATCCTTCAACACTTCGAATGGAGCACCTCTGATGGACGGCCCAGATCTCATTATGCCATCAACCATGTCCTGAGATATCAATGACCTAGATTTGATCGTCGATCTCATAGCCTCTCGACCAGGTGTCATCTCAACCCACCAACAAAGCTTGTAAGAGATAATCATATGTTGCCATGTGTATATGTGGAACCCACCAGATGCATAGGTTAATACACCAAAAATGGGTGAAATGTGTCCCTCTTCCCTGCCACATCAGCGCTAGCATGGGCTACTAAAATGTCTCCATGTTTCCAGTATGATGTCAACATAAATATCTTTGCTTTAGCCAATTTTAGGTTCTTGGTTGATCCAGATCGATGACTCTCATACATCGTCAGAATTCTCCTAACAACTCCAGATCAACAGTAAAGATTCAGGCTCAGAGTCCCCTCGCCAAAGTCTTTTTTGCAACCCAGACCCTGAAGACTCCGATGGACACCCCTAATGGATGGTTCAGATCTACTCTTGGACCTTTTTTCAAGTGAGACCGATTAATGATCTAGATCTACTCTCAGGCCTTGAAGCAGCTTGGTCAAGTGTCATGTGAACCCGCCAGTGAAGCATATTCAGGGCCAATCGGTGATTGCCATGTGGATAGATGGAGCCAACCAAATACATAGGACAACACTTGGAATTTGTGTGACACATTTCATGGACCTATGCCAAATCACTTCCATCGTGGTCCAGTGAAAATTTTCCACGTGTCTAGGATGACTTCATCATGACGATATTTTCCTTAGCCGATTTTGGATTCTTGGTTGACTCAGATCGACGACTCTCGTATGTCGTTGGACTTCCCTTGGAAACCCCATATCTATGGTTGAGATTTGATCTAGGATTTCCCTTGTCAGATTTATTTTGAAATAACAGACCTTGACCACTTTTATGGACATGATCAATTGTAGCCCAGATCTTCTCTCGAACAATTTTTTAAGGGGGACTGGTCAATGGCCCAGATCTTCTCACAGAACTCTTGCAAGTGGAACCGATCAATGGTCTAGATAAAAGTTCACTCCCTCTTTCAAATCAATGGTCAAGATTTCTCAATCTACAAATAAGTCATGGGGCCTAAAAAGTCACAAATCAACAACCGAGATAGCTCTACCAGAATGATATGATAGCTACTGATTTTTATGACTTTGTGGACCTTGATTGCTCCAACGGATTACTAGCGGTTCGATGAAACAGGTTCATGTTTAAGAGATCAATGGTCAGGATTGATCATTTTGATCGATCTGACGGCTACTAATTCATCCAATCTCTACAGTTAGGATTTCGAGCTTCCAGGAAAATAAGAAATGATTGCAAGATTTTTAAGAGGTATAGCGTGATGTATATCTTGGCTGGAAAGTTTCCATCTGCCCCACGATCTCTCTCTATAATATAATTTCACCCAAGTGAGGGTGAACCAAATTTTACCAAGAGGAAAACCGCTCAAGAATCAAGAAGCTAGAAAACAATTTCAAGAAGCGAGAATTAGTTTCAAGAAATAGTTTTAGGGCATGAGCGAGAAGGATAAAAAGCAAAGAAGGTGCCAATTATCAAGGTCGGCACTCTAGCGAGTTAAAGAGTTTCTTGTAACCAAATTATTTCAACCATACAAACCTTAGGCATAGTTAGTTGATAAATGCAGCAGGCAACATAGATTCATCCCTTGTGTTTAAGTTTCAATCTATATTTCCTTCATTACATTTTTGTGTTCTAGTAAAGCATCTCCTCCCATTTTTTCTTTCTTGTATCATATCAAATTTATAAAAGCTCAGACAACAATCCATTCTTCATGTTTAGTATTACTTTATGATGTCTGGTAATGACACATAAGTTATTTCCTTTGAATGTATGATCATTTCTTGTCATTTTATTTATGCATTTGAATGATATGCAGAGGGTACCTCCTTGAATTTGAGTGTATGAAGATGTTAACTATTTGAAGAATGTTTTATTGATCTGTATATGCCTGTTAGAGCTGTTGAATTATTAATTGATTACCATATTTTTCTATTTCCATAAGTTACATAATTCATTCTCAGTAGTGCCTTGTATGTTTATCTTTGATTCATTCTTAGTAGTGCCATGTATGTTTATCTTTTTTTTCTTTCCATTCATCACTTCATTCTCTTTTTGAATCTTGATTGTTTGAAACACTCATATAAATACATAAACATAGTCTTTATCATTATCATATGTTGGTGGTTTGGTTCATAAAGATAGTCATTATTGTTATCAAATGTCGGTTGTACATACTTCATTACATATTGTATAAATTTTCATGTCCCATCCAGGAAGCGTATATGTGGATATTTTTTTCTATATTGTCATTTTCATGGTTTTATGTCCATGTACTTTTCATTCAAATTTCACGATATTTCCATTGATTCCATATGTCGTAGGGTTTATGGTTTGGACTAGATTGTAGTCACTATATGTATTAAAATACCGATAACTTTAACATCACTAAGATGTTGTGAATTTATCCTCGCTCTGATTGGAGTGGATACCATTGAAAAAATGCAAAGTTAGTATCACATCCTGATTATGAGAGGGGAGCATGTCGACTTTATTTGATCCCCCAATACAATGTAAACTATAAAGACATTGCTCCAATAAAATTATGTCAAAGTGGTGATTTATTTATCTAGGGAGAAATTAAAAGTCGTATTGTATTTCGAGGAAATGAGACATACACACACCCTATGTGTTGGTGCATCTAAATTTGAGGTGCGAAAATAAAATCTATGTATTTCTTGAAACGTTGTTAATTTGTAAAGTTTTGAATTAAGAAATTTATTGTTTCTTACAAAATTTTAAATAGAAAATTGATCAAGTGCACCTGACTGGAAGAAGGATGTTCTTAAAAAAAAAAAAAGAATTTAGTGTGGTGGGTCAACAACTAAAGGAATCAACTTCTCTCAAATGGTTGGAAACTTTATTCCCTAAGCAAATCCCTGAAATTCTGTCTATTTCACTTGGAATCGACCTTGCTTTGGATTATATATATCTGTATGTTTAGATGATGTTTATATTCATATTTTCTATGGGAAGCATCCATTATATTGATACTATTAATTTTATGAAAGTCCCAAGCCCTCATATATAATCTTCCATTTTGTAATATAATTGCTTGCTTGTTGTTGAGGCTTATATATAACCTTGTCTTTTGTAAAGTACTGGATATAATGCCTTGGTGTTGGAATACCCTTTTAATATATGGTTGTGAAGTAGTCTATTTAGGTATGTCCGTAGCAATACCAATACAAATTTAATTTTACAAATGAGCTTTACTAAAGGCTAAAATAGGTCCTTAAAATTGAATTGATATGATGATCATACATTATAGTGTAAACACAACTTTGTGAATTGTATAAGATAAGAAATAATAATTTATTTAATTTTAAAAGTTGAAAAATTAATTTCCTTCAAATGTGGAATATTAATAAAAAATTATGAAGAAAAAAAATTTAGTTAAAAATACTTGTAAATAAAAAAGTCTTAAATAAAGAAAATAACTTTATTTAAGAGGGACAGATGAATAGCTAGATCACTTTGTTGACACTTGTCAATATTATTTCTGACCTCACAGATTGGGTTCCATCAGACATATAAGTTATTTGATTTGGTATACCTTATCACTACTATGCCAAAAATTGGGATCTTGCATAGAGCACCTTTCCCTCTCTCCGTGGTTGGGTTTTTACGCAGTCGAGGGTCTCGAATAGGGTTAAAAAAAACATCCAAAAGTCCACTTATCTCCTTCGTCGATCTCCTATGGAAATTATACAAACATCGTTCCATCACTTCTCTTTATGTGCCCATCACTTCTCTTTATGTCCCCAAGCACTAATGGCCTTAGAACGAAGGAAACCCATGTTGGTTCACCCGATATTTGTTGGACTTGTTTGGTTCATCTTTCGGTTTGTGATTTATTTCATGAATGTTTTTTGGTTCTTGAAATGGGTTGCGTTGATTCACATAATCTAATAACAGAATTGTTCAATGAGGTAGGTACTACCTACTTTGCAGTTATTCTCCTTGTTTCATATATCTATCCTCTACTACAAAGTTGCTGTCTAAAATTTTGGAATGGATTCCTCTTTGGAATTTTCAATTCATTCTGTCTTTCTTTAGTTGATTAAAACTATTGGGTATCGAAGAAGAAGCTTGCATCTCCTTGAATGTTCCAATTATCTATTTTCACTTTGTGGTATCTTCGTGGATTTTTTTAGTGTGATTTAATGAGAGATACGATATTATAATTAATTGGTTCCATTGTTCATAGATCATTTACTTTTACTATTATGTTCTTCACATTCTATTTATAATTAATTATAAAATCGAGGACTTTTTTTCTCCTCATTGTGTGGTGTAGATCAAAGCACTGATATAGACAAGCTTTCTTATTTAACCATATCCATGTCCTCTACACCAATTTTATGTAGTTCTTTGATGCTTTCTTCCCCAAGAGATGAATATTGAGAAACAAAAGTTGTCTTGTGGGTTATGGTCTTCCTATGTAATTAGATTGGTCATGTCTTCAACTTTTAACTTCATTGTATTTCTTAAATGGGAGTTGGGTATGTTCTCGACCACTACACTATTACTACTTTGGGTTCAATTTTTTCCTTAAGTAGATGCAAGGTGTCAACCACCCACCCCTGCCTCCCTCATTGAACATAGGAGACTCAAAGGAGATAGGTCACTTTCCTTTTTCCATCTCAACATCTAGATCCTAAACAAGTCTATGACCCCACCCCTCTACAAAGAAATTTTTTTGTTTAATTTTTAGCTACTCCACCATTGAGTTCATGCATGTGGACTCCATCTAATATTCATTTTCCCCACTTTCTATGATAGTCACCCTTCTCTCCATAGTCCTTCACTTACTTCTAGATAATTGAATTCAATCCTTGTTATGATGAGATACATTCAATCACCTCTTTCCTTAATGATTTCTCCTTCTACCTCATTCTAACGATGTCACATGCAATGCCATATTTATCTTCTCAATGACTAGTACCACCACCTTTAACTGTATTCACCATTTAGTTTATTCATTATTATTGTTGGATTGGTTGGGACATTAACAACCCTCTACTGAAATGTAAAACCCCTTTCACTCCCTCCATGGTATGCGTAATTGGAATTTGATGTGGTAATGACTAATGACTTAGCTTGTATGTCTACCATGTCACACTTTGCCTTCTCATTTCAATTATTCCTATTGATTTGAGTGCATTATGTAAATTGAAGGACAACAACAAAACATTGGGAGTTCTAGATGTTATGGCAAAAGTGTTAATATGGATATGAAAGCTTGTAATCACAATAATCGAGCATTTGTGCAAAATATAGGATGTTGAATGCTAAGGATGGAAGCAATATGAGCATGTCAAACGTGATATCTAGTAGATTGTAAATACATGAAAAAGAATCAAATTATACAATGAAAAAAGATTTGAATCTCAACCAATATGAGAGTTGGGACTAATAAATGTCCAACAAAGTCCATCTAACTCCTATTAGATGTTAGGATATTTAGACACTTAGGAGTTAGTTAAGATATACTTGGTCTAATGTGTTGTTAGGTAAAAGTGTTTTTCTTAGTGTGTTTCTTTAATATGCATTAGTATGTATTTGTAGTTCATAAATCTGACGGTCATGATATATTCTCGACATAGAGGGATCTGACAGTTCATATTATCCTCGATCTTAATGGCTATTGATCTGTGGCTTAACACTTGATTGGTCCATGATCTCTATTTAAAGAGCATGGAGGGTCATTTGTTGATGATCGATTGTGAGAAACGCTCTTGTAAAATCCCTCTGTAATCTTTTTATTTTGCATTAATAAACTGTTCCAAGTGGTCGTGTTGGCTGGGGCCGTGGATGTTTCCTCGTAGGGGTTTTACCTCGTCAAAACATCGATGTGTTGATATTTGATCTGGTTGTGTGAGTGGTTACTGAATGTGTTCTCCCTCTTTTGGAATACCTGTGTTGTCGAACATGGTATCAGAGTTTGTTTGAAAACTCTCTCTTATTGTAGATCAAGATTGTGAAGTCAAGTTTACTCATCTCCATTTTCTTCCATTTCCATCCATTTTTAGGCTGAGAGGATTGTTCCATTGCATCTGGAGCACTCGTTTCAATCAGGAATGCTTTTTGTTTCACTCGAAAAGGTTTTTGTTTTCCTATGATACGGCCATTTCAGCTAGACCTGGAAGTATAAATCTTGAATATGCCCTTTTAAAATTTGTGCAGAGTATTATTTTGGTTTTATTTTGTTTGTTTTTGGGTTTCTACTCTTTTAGATCTATGCATTCTCTTTTCCCTATGCCCTGTCCGATCTCGGCAAATCAGAAATAGATAGGAAAAGGTGCATTTTCTGGGTAAGCTAACCGAGATCTAACCCTTCTTGTCATCGAGAAGCGATTTTTTTTTTGTGTGAAAAGAGTTTTTTATGAGCATGCTCTTCAACAATAAAAACAACAACACCCACAATCCTCCTTCTAAACAATACAATATGTTTTGTTAGCCCACTTGGTTAAAAGTTGCCTTATTAAGTAAGAGGTCTTGAGTTTTTTTTGTTATTTCTTTTGAAAAAGTTCATGCTCCATTGTAAAGTGTATTTCACTTCAAGTATAAAAGTGAACCACTATAAGTAGCTTTAATATTTTATTTTAGAGTTATTTATTTTGCATGCATCTTTCTTTCATAAAGTAACTTCCTTGTAAAAGTGATCCCCACTTCTTTTTATAAAAGTGGGTCACTTCATAAAACAACTTATTTGTAAAAATGAGGTTATTTTGAGGGGTATCACCATCACGCGGTTCTTTGGTTACTGTTTATGCCTTTTTTTTAAAAGGGCATAACTTTCACATCTGAAGTTTGTTTTCAATGTCATTTTTTTTTAAACCACCTAATGTTTTGAGATCTTTCCATCCAGATCATCAGTTTCAGTTTTTAAATCCATATTATCAGCACATTTGATATGGATTCTTCCAGTAATATTTTTCTTACTAGCACCAACTACTTCCAATGGAAATCCCATATGGAGGATTTATTAAGAGGTAAAGGCTTGTACCATATTATCTTGGGAAAGAAAAAAGAACCCACTGATGTTGATAAGAAATTCAAATGGGCTAATAGGAGTGACGAAGCACGTGGACTGATCGAAATATCCATCTTTCCTGATTTAAGGTTCCACCTTCAAGAAATTGATGACCACGGTGAAGCTTAGGAAAATATTGAATATGTGTTTGGTAAACACAATATTATTTGAGCACATCAGTTAGAAAATCAAATACTGACTTTAAGTCCAAATGATTTTTCTTGCATTGAAGACTATCTATCCAAGTTTTAAAAACTCATAATTTTATGTGAAGAATGTGAGATAAAGCTGGAGGAAGAGCGTTGCATCTATATTATTATTTATAAGCTAGGTAGGGAATATTTTGTGTTTGTATCTACCTTTTATTCCATGAGAGAGGCTCTAGGGAAAGCTTATCAAAAACCCACTCTTGATTCCTTTTGTGATGCTTTGATTAGAGAGAAAAATAAGCTTGTACAACTTGGAGTGATCAGCACTGCAGGTACCTCCAACAAAGCCTTAGTCTCCCAATAGAAAGATAAACCCAAGAATCCCAAGAAGAAACATCCTCACCAAAAAAACAATTAACATAAGGGTCCCAAACCCACTCGGGCAGCTTCAGCTTCTAATGGTGACAAAGGATCAAAATCTAAAAATAAGAAAACTAACAAACATTACAACTTTTGTGATAAAGATGGTCATGATGAGTCCAAATGTTTCAAGAAGATGGTATCTTTAGAAGCAGTGATGAAGAAGCACAACAACAATATTGATCATACTTCTTCTTCTTCTCATGGACATGCACTTTCTGCTTCTGGTTTCTCCTTCAATGCAACTTCTACTTCTTCTTATGAGTGGCTTATTGATTCCAGAGCATCTTATCATATGGCTAAGGATAAAGACATATTTTTTTATCTAAATGAATGTAACACCAAGAAAATATTTATTGGTGATGATAGATCTCTTAGTGTTGTAGGATCTAGAACAGTTTAAGTAGATAATGGTCATTTCAATGATGTATGATGTGTTCCCAGTATTTCTTGTAACCTTCTATCTATATATCAAGTCACTAATTCAAGTGAAGGTAAAACCGTAGAGTTTTCACCTCACCAAGTTGTAATCAAGGGTATACAAGATCCTAAGAATGTTCTTGCAACTGGAATTTTTGATGATATTACCAAGTTGTAAAAGTTTGTCAACTTTGGGCCATCATCTTTTCCATGAGTTTTTGTTGCTCATATTGATGACTTGATCAAACTTTGGCATGAGCAGTTTGGTCATCTAAACTATCACTCATTGAAACATCTATGTAATCAACATATGGTGACTGTTATTCCTCTTGTTTCATGCAGAGATGGTGTTTGTTCCAGTTGTGTTCTCGAAAAACATCATCGGGACAATTTTGACAAATGTGCCTCTTGGCATGCCTTGTGCCCTTTGCAGCTTGTTCATAGTGACTTGTGTGGTCCACTTTCTTATCCTTATTTTTCTGGGTGAAATTATTTCTTAACTTTCATTGATAACTTTTCCAGACGCATTTGGGTTTACTTCTTAAAACTTTAGAGCGAAGTTTTTGACAAGTTTCTGGCCTACAAGGCCCTTGTAGAAAAGCAATATGGACATCAAATTCAAAGGTTAAGAACAGATAACGGAGGAGAATATGTGAACAATAATTTTACAAGTTATTCACTACATAGGGCATCCAAATGCAACACATTGTTCCATATTACCACAACAAAATGGTGTTGTTGAGAGAAAGAACCGCACATTAAAATAAATGGCTAATTGTATGATCCAATCTAAGGGATTAAGTCTAATTGGGAAGAAGCCATCAACTATGATAATTACATAGTAAATCACACTCCCACAAAGGCTCTTAAAAATATAACACTGGAAGAATCTTGGACTAAAATTAAACCAATTGTAAGTCACTTCCGTGAATTTGGAAGTATAGCATGGGCTCACATTCCATGAACTTTTCTTTCCCAATCTAAGTATACTTGTGACCTTCTTCGTTGCTTTCACATGGAAGATTGTAAACCATCCCCTTATCCCTTCAAGTCTGGATTCAAGCTTGTTTCCACCTGTACTTCTCCCGAAGTTGATGCCACCTTGTACCGTTAGTTAGTTGGTAGCCTCTTATACTTGACTCATACTCGTCCTGATCTTTCCTTTGTTGTTGGTCTTGTTTCCCGGTATATTAAAACACCCCATGAAAGTCATTGGAAAACATATAAAAGGATACTTTTGTATGTCTGGGGTACAGTTCAGTTTGGGATCCATTACAGTTTCGAGGAGACTCCTTTATTGGTTGGTTTCACTTATTCAGATTGGGTTGGTGACCCTGATGATCAGAATTCTACTGTAGGTTATGTTTTCAACCTTGCCTTAGGACCTGTCACTTGGTCCTATAAGAAAAAATAGGCTATTGCACTTTCTTCATCAAAAGTAGAGTACCAAGCAACGATAAACGTAAGTCAGGAACCCTTGTGGATTTGACAGATCCTTTTAGAGTTTGGATTCCAGCAGCAACATTCGACCAACCTTTGGTGCTAAAATCAGAGTTCCATCAAGCTCGCCAAAGACCCACTTAAACATCAATGCAACAAACACATCGAGCTACACATGCACTTCATCAAAAATCTCAATCATGATCAAGTTATTGAAGCGCTCTTTTTCCCTACAGAAGATCAAGTTTCATACATTTTCCCAAAGTCTCTTACAGAAGTGAATTTTTCCAAACTTAGATCTACATTAGGAATTCAAGAAGTTTTCATAACGGGGGATACGATCTAATGTATCCTTTCTTCTCCTATTATGTCACTATTGTAATTCCTTTAAGCCTATCCCAAGTTGTTATTAAGGGGGGATGTTAGGATATTTAGAAACTTAAGAGTTAGTTAATATCTACTTGGTCTAATGTGGTGTTAGGTAAAAGTGTGTTTCTTTAGTATGCATTTGTATGCATTTTTAGTTAGGAAATCTGACGGTCACGATATGTTAATGAAGACGTGTGTTATTTTAATGAATATGTCCTTTGTCCTTACCCATAAACCTCTATGAGGGCCTTGAGATCAACCTATAGCATATTGTTTGTCCACATTGTTTGTAGCGATTTATCTCCTCAATTAGACTCAACATCAATACAATTATTGTGTTATTCACTAACTAAAACTTTACATATAATTATGTTGAAGGCATGTAATAAAGAGTAGGATATACTTGACCCATGTTCATATAAAACTTTTTTCTATAACTTATCATCCAATCCCTAAAGTCCTCCCCACCTCCAAAACAACCACCACTCACCTCTTGAGATTAGACATTATTCTTGAGATTAGATATTAATATAATTTGTTTTCTTCTCGAAAGGTTATTTGTTGATAAACATGTTTGTATGCATGGTTGCCACTATCTTAGAACCATCTATTGATTAAATGATTTTTTCTAATTCCTTTCCTTGAGGTATCACAATATGTTACCATTGTGGCATATGGAGCATTGGTTTGTCATAATAACTTGATGGTATTTGCAACCTAGGTTGAATATTTTTTAGCTAAAAAAACAACTTAGTTTTGTTGTCATGTATGGGTAGAATTCACCAGCCATACCTTGAAACTCTAATCATTCTTAAAGAACAATTGTGTGACAATAGATAATTTTATTTATCAAGAGACTATTTATTTTTTCAAGATTGAGCACCACAAAAGGGACTATATGAAATTTAACCAAGTTGAGGATAATACCATCCTAATAATTTTTCCTAGTCCAAGTTGAGGATAATATGATTATGCATTTAGATCATTATACTAATCTACCCAATGGTCTCTTCCATTTATAAATTCGGGATCACAAGATTCATGATTTTCCT
>JASDQU010371842.1:19852-32941 GCA_032191745.1 Picea mariana | reverse complement strand
ATCAAGAAGTTTCAGGGTTTTAATCTTTAGGTTGCCAAAGAATTTTCCTTATCCTTTGATGGTTGAAGGGAAAAATTTGGTGATGTTAAATTGGAGGTAACTGAGGGGTTCTTGAGTCAAGCCACAGGATTTCCAACGGTTGGTCATAAATGGTTTAAAAACGTGAAAGTGGAGGAAGTCCCTTGGACCCTGTTGTTTACATCGCGAAAAATAACCAGTTGTGATAGAGGTATGCCAATTTCATTCCTAAAATCTCGGTGGCATGATTTACTCGTTGTGGTGAAACAATTTGTTACATGTGAGGGACGGTTCAGACTTGTATTTCTATATCATTTACACCTGCTTATGATTTTTATGGGTTTCCCCTTGAATATGCCATATTAACTACTCAGAAGTCTATATAAAATGGGGAAAAGATTTAAGAAACAGAGGTCAAACTCAAGTATTTTTCATCACGACCTGATTAAAATCATCCTCATACATCATTTAGAGTCGCAAAATGACTGTTGGGATTCGTTTATTACACGAAATGATTTTGGTAACCTTGAATTGGGAGAAGTAGATAAACTTGTCGTAGAGGAAACCCTTGTCCACCCAACGACATCTCTTCCACCTCCCCAGACTTGTGCCTCTTCCCCTAATAGTGAATCCTTGATCTATCCTAAGGTCATTCAATAGGCTATTCAATCAATTACACATCCAAAGGACTGTGTTAAAATTGTAAGGAAACCTACAGGGAAGAAGTTTAAAAGTAATGTCGATGTCAATTTCAAAAACAAAAGAGCTGGCAGGCTAATTTCTCGAAGTATTCGAAATAAGACAAGCTCTCATGCAGATGCAATTAGCATGATTGAGGTTAACAAAAGCTTAGATTTTGAAATTGAAAAATTCCTTGTAGAAGAAGACCCTGTGTCATTCGGGCCACACCCTAACCGACCCTATAACTTTGTCAATAATTTGCCTCCTTGTTTGAAAGACAACCCAGAGTTTCCTGGTGTCCAGCTATGGAACCAATCTACTATCTATATGGAGGGTTCTCTGATCCATAATCTTGTTCATTCTGATGAAAATTCCTCATAGTCACAGTGCGATGTCTGTCTATCATGGATCAATAGATACTATACTGATGTCCCATTTCTACAGTCATGGGTTATGTTTTTTAAAGACCAGGTTGATGTTTTAACAAACGAAAACAACAGGCTTGAATCTATCATCCAAGGGAAGGAAAAGTGTTTGAAAACCACACGTCATGTGATTTTTAAAAACATAGAGGCAGCGACAGCCATCATTAGCTCCAAAGTTTCATGATATGATTTGATTTTATGATTAGAGGTATGATTTTTTTTAATAGAATGATTGTTGTCATTCTTTAGTTAGATTATTTGGTTTGTTTAATAAACTATTATTATTATTAAATCATCTTGTTTTATTTATTGAATAAAATGAGATTTCATTTACTATTATAACTAGCTACAGAATCGCAAGATTCTGCAACGAGTTAAGAAAATATGAATTGTCTAAATTAATGACAGAAAATATATCTGAGATCTTTCTATTTTCTTTTGCTTTCAGGATAATTCAAGAGCCCATGATTTCAAAGATGATATGAGGCACTTTTAAGATCTCCCAGTCATATCTATTATGTATTTTGAATAAATAGAAATAGACTATTGTTAGTTTTTGGATATTTAGTAAGATTAGGGAGGTTGCATCCCCCTTTATTTTTTGAAACAAATATGATCTCATGAACAGGAATTAGTTATGTTTCTTGAGACCTATATAAACCTATCATTTTGTAAACATTGCATCATCTCATCCTGGGGAAAGAGTATGGGCGTTTGATCACAGACTTGAATGGAACAGAATGCATGTTACATCTTTAGCTTTTGTGTATGATGTTTTGATTCAAGTTATGTTTATTTCGATTTGATAATAGATGGTGATTTCTTTCGTCGTCATGATTTATTGAAAGTTGATATGATTCATTTCTATATGTTGTCCATATCTTATGTTTCAGATACAATACACAGTGATCATCTATCCAATTTAAATTAGGAGATTTATCTCTAATTTCTGTTGAATGTTTACATGCAAGTTTTTACAAGAAGATTTATCTCATTGTAATTAATTGCAAATCATACAATCACTGTGACTATATCCATTTTATGTTCTATTATCATAAATCAATCTTCATCATATTCGTTTCTCATTTGTTTAGAGCAATCTTAAGATATGTTGCAGGTTTACTTCCCGGATAAGGTGGTTGGATATTCTCTATTGAACAAAACATTGGATGCATTAATAGGTTAGTCTGTTATTTTATTTCATTTGCTTGTTTATTTTAGAAGTTTTATATATATAGCATGATTTCTATTTTCTATATCTTTCAGTTTAACTAAGTAGTTTAATATTTGATTTCATGAATGTTCACATGCAAGAAAACAAATAAAAAATAAATAGTATTTTCGCTCTTTTTTACTATTGTTGAAAGTACCAATTTACATTCGATTTTTATGAGTTTAGATTAAAACTCATGATTTGTATATATTGTACATATATGATATAATAGAACTATTAGACAAATATTATTTAGATTAATTACATATATATATATATATATATTTAGATGTACATATAGATTTTAGTGATTGTTATTTAGTAAGTTATTGTATTTCCTTTAGTTGTTTTTTCGCTTCCCTTAAGACTTTAGATTGGCCAATGGAGCCATTAAACCCATCAAGGTGGGTCAATCCAAATGGCTTGGGTTAATTAGAAAACCTTGGACTGGACTCACTCTTCCAGTTGACGAGAGGTCAAGTTCACCCGTCAACAAATGGCGCTAGAAGGAGGGCCTAAATACTATTAATGGCATGAGGAGGCCACAAGACTCCTCCTCCACCTACCCACTCACCTATAGTAACAAGAAGTCGCTCAGACGACAGCATTGTCCCTCAAAAAGAAAACACATCAAACGAAAATCCATGGATCACCATTGAACCAGTAACTTCAAACCCCCGAGGGGCCGACGTACAAGAAATTGTTCGTCAATCCCTCATCAGAACGCACAATGCCTTGGCTCGTATCAGACAACCAGGTCGTCCTTTGAACCAACCATTAGAATTCTATGATATCAGGAAGAAACTTGAAGGTACTGATCTTACCTTAAACCCTACAGATCCAGATCATATCCTCACTCCTGCAGCAGGAGGGTCTGGTATTCCACCATCACCACCCCCTTCATCTCCTTCTTCTTCTGGAGAAGAATCATCAGACGAAGGCAGTTCCTCATCTCAGCCTTCGACACCACCCACACCTATGGCCAATCTGAACAATCCCACCAAACCTTGGCTCGACCAAGATGCAGTGGCCATACCTGGGCCCCAACATCTGGAGAAATGGCTCCCTAAATTTGACCCAGATTCCAAGAAAATTGTTGAAGATCATATCAAAACATTTATGCTAGCCATTAGGTTCCATAGTGTTGATAAAAAAGACATAGTGTAAATATTGTTTCCCTACACCTTTGAAGGTAATGCCTCTACCTGGTACTTTGCCCAACAGCCCCACACCATCGTGTCATGGGATAAATTCGAGTCATGTTTCCTTGAGAAATTTGGAGACGACAAGTCTCCTGAAGTTCTAGTCATGGAACTCTCTAGTTTAAAGATGAACCCCAAAGAAAACATAAAAGACTTTAATCAAAGGTTCCTGACATTAAAAAACCGAATCCCCACAAATTCGATGCCTACCAAAAATCTTATCGTCGCATACTACACAAAATCCTTACATCAAAACATAGCCATTTGGGTAAAAAGGTCCAAGAAATCCACATTGTTAGAAGCCTTCGAAGAGGCGAGTCAAATCGAGAAAGATATTCTCATCCTAAAAGACAATACCTTTAATGAGGCAGAGACTATTTCATCCTCCAAGAAGAAGATCGAAATCCTTCCTAGACCCCCCCAAAACAAAACTCAACCAGATAGTTTAGATCTAGAAAACTTACAGAAGGTCGTTCAGAAGTTTTCTAATCAAGTTATAGATTTGAAAAGTTCGATTGAAGAAGCTTCTTCAAGCAAAGGGCCTTACAAACCCCCTTTTAGGAAGCCCTTTCCCACAAACTGGCCTAACCCAAATTCTGAAGGCCTAAATCTAGAAAGCTTACAATTTTCTATTCAAACGATTCTAGAAGCACATGATAACTTGATTCCTCCCGATATTCCTGAAGAAGTAGCTGAACAAGAGATAGTAGAAGAGGACAAATCCTCCCCAAACATTTTCGGATAGCATTTTTCAAGCTAATTTTGAAATAGTGCATCCTTACAATACCAGGAGCAAGACAACAAATAAGTCTTCTTCTGAAATGGTAACTAATGCACCTCCAAAATAGTCTAAATCAATTGAAACTAAATAGAATTCAACAGCCCCAAGTTTAGAGTATGATTTGATTGAGGATCTAAAAAAACTTAGGGCTAACATTTCTATTTACGAATTATTAAAATTCCCTTTTCTTCTGCAAAAGATGCTGCAGAATATTGTGGAGGAAAATAGCAAAAACAACAATCCGAACAGCAACAAGGTTGCTGATAAAAACCCCAAAACACTTCAAAAGGTCTCCGCTAAAACGACGCCAGAGCCTTCTGATAAAAGAGACCTTGTTGTAAAAAGTGTAACAAATGTAGATAAAATAGTTTCAGGGGTTGCGATTAAAAAACAACAAACCTCGGTTGTTAATACTCGCATAAATGTCCCTCCCTTTTTGTTGGCTTTTGAAATTTTCAATAGGAATGTACATAACTGTATGGTAGATTCGGGTGCATCATCAAACGTAATGCCTTGGTCTGTATGTCAAAAAATTAATGCCGAAGTTCAACCGTCCAGCCTGAAAATTATTCAGCTTGATCGAACTAGTGTTAAAGTAATAGGTGAATTAAAAATGTGTTTATCAGATTATCATCTAATCCTAAAGTCCATCAAGTCATTGATATCATTGTCGTAGATATCCCAGAAGTATATGGTTTGTTCTTAAGTAGAGATTGGTCTGAACAACTACATGGATATTTTGCAACGGATTGGTCTCACTTGTGGCTACCCGAGAATGGAAAGCCTAAAAAAATCAAGGTAAATCGTGAGCATTATCTTAAGTTCATGATAACCGATTTAAATGATCCTAATGAAACATTCACTGCTTCCGCAAATTCACCTGAAATACAGGGGATGGACACTTTTTTCAGCAATTTCATGGCTGAAACCTCTACCATTATTGACCCGGAACAACAATCCAAAATTATGACATGCACGCAGTCGACAGCCTTCTCTCAGTGGCCACATGCACCTGACAAAAATCAAATATGGTCTCTTTACTTCGATGGTTCAAAATCTAAGGAAGGAGCTAGTGCAGGGTGCATGTTCATTGATCCAGCAGGTAACAAGACTTTGATTGCTTGCCGGTTAGAATTTGAATGCACAAACAACAAGGCCAAATATGAGGCACTCCTGCAAGGCCTCAGAAAAGCACTAGATTTGAACATTCAGAATTTGACTGTCTTTGGTCACTCAGAAATCGTGGTTAGATAGGTAAAAAGTTATATCCATTGTTTATCTCCGCACCTGAAAAGCTATCAGACTGAGGTATGGAATTTGATGAACAATTTTTCTACGTTTAACATAAATTCTATTCCTAGATTGAATAATTCTGAGGTTGATTTGTTAGCTAATGTTGCCTCAAAAATTTCCTGCAGAAGGCCTATCTCCGAATGTGTTTTTTGTCGAATTATTATTCAGACCATTTGTTCTAGACAACATCACAAATTGGAGGGTCTTCAACGACGACCAACAGATCATCAATTTTATGCACATGGAAGAGACTTTCCAGTGTGCAGTGATCGACGAAGGTACTCACGACGAAAATCTTTGCGATTTTATGGTAATACCAGATCCAAGATCCCCAGAGTCTACATCGAACATGGTAAAATATATCCCAAAATCTGTGGTTAGATTAGAAAATTTTTATGATCTTCATGATAAGTTCAGAAAATCAGTGAATTGTAAAACAAATAGTTCTTCCTTGACATATGAAAAAGTAAATTTGGGAACTAAAGACAACCAACAGTGCATCAATTTGGGGTTGGGATGTTCTGAGCAAGAAAAGGTATCATTTATTAAGTTGTTTAAGGAATTCAAAGATGTCTTTGCCTGGACATATGACAACCTAAAAACCTTTGATCCTAACATCATACAACACATTATTCCCATGAAACCCCATACCCAACCTTTTCAATAGAAGTTAAGAAATATGCACCCAAAAATCGAACCAACAATCAAGAAAGAATTAAACAAACTCCTAAATGCTAAAATAATCTTCCCAGTAAGACATACACAGTGGGTCTCTAATCTTGTCCCTGTGAGGAAGAAGAATGGTGAAATCTTAAATGAGCATATGATAAAGACAACTACCCTGTCCCTCCCATGGAGCAGATCCTTCAACAAGTATCTGGTTCTGAAATATTATCCTTGTTGGATGGTTTTTTAGGTTATAACCAAGTCCTTATGTCTCCCCCAGACCAGCTCAAAACTACTTTCCGTACCCCATGGGGCACCTACGCTTATAGGAATATGCCCTTCGGGCTCATAAATGTTGGTGCCACTTTTCAGAGAGCGATGGATATCGCTGTCCATGGCTTAATCAATCAATTTGTAGTAGTTTACCCAGATGACGTCACTGTCTCCTCAAAAAACAAAGGAGATAATCTAGCCCATCTAATATCTATTCTGCAACAATGTCGTAAGTACGACATTATGTCGTAAGTACGACATTTCTTTAAATCCTAAAAAATATATCTTCACAGTAGAATATGGTAAGCTCCTTGGATTCATTGTATCAAATGAAGGGATGATTATTGACCCTGAAAGGACCCAAGTCATTTTGAAACTGCCCCCTCCCTCGTAAAAAAATACCATGCAATCTTTCTTATGATAGATAAACTTTGTTAGGATATTTGTCCCTAGCTTTTCAGAAATGGTCAGACCATTACAAAATTTAATAAAAAAGGATGTACAGTACCATTGGGGACCTTTAGAAAGTCAGGATTTTGACTCAATAAAAAAGGCTATAGTGGACGCTCATTCCCTATTGAGCCCTGATTTTTCGCAAGACTTCACCCTCTACATGTTTTCCTTTGATTGGTCTTACGCTGTTGTACTAACCCAAAAGAATGTTGAAAACAACGAAGTCCCAATTGCGTTTATGAGCTCAGCCTTCAAGGTAGAAGAACTTAACTACCCAGCAGTAGATCAACAGTCTTATGCCATTTTTAAAGCGGTAAAACACTTCTGGTGTTATCTACTGAAATCTAGGATGAAAATCATTGTCCCTTACCCTGCTGTCAGAAATTTGTTAGTAAAGAAAGAACTAGGTGAAAAAAGGGCAAACTGGGTCACATCCTTACAAGAATATGACATAGAAATCACCCCATTACAAATTTTTAGAGGCCAAGGTTTATGTAAGTTGGTTGTTGATTTAGCTATAGGATAGAAAAATGAAACCGATATGATAATTCCAAATCAGCACCATCAAAATCAAATCTGTTGTGCACAAAACCTTACTAGTCCCTGGGACGACAACATCAAATGTTGTCTTATGCACGGATCCGCTCCCCGTCACCTTGATCCCCCCAAAAAAAGAGCACTAAGATTAAAATATTCTTCTTTTCAGTTGATTAACGGTATTTTGTTTCACCAAAATTTCGATGGAATACTTATGCACTGTCTTGAAAAAGATGAAGCAGAAAAAGTCTTATTGGAATTACATGTAGGGGAAGCTGGTGGGCATTTTGGTGGAGACACCACTGCCCACAAAGTATTAAGAGAAGGTTATTACTGGCCTACCCTTTTCAAAGATGCTCATGCCTTATGTCACAAGTGTGTAATCTGTCAAAAGGCATCTGGACGAATACAGAAACCAACATTCCCACTGCAACCAATTTCGGTGGACTCCCCTTTTCAGCAGTGGGGCCTGGATATTATAGGTCCAATCAATCCGACATCCTCGCAGCAACATAAATACATCATAACAGCCACATATTATTTCACCAGATGGTTCGAGGTTACCCCATTAAAATTTGTAAACACCATTCAGGTAATATCCTTCCTGAATTCAAATCTTATCACTCGTTTCGGTATTCCTGAATGCCTAGTATTTGACAATGCTTCCTATTTTTCATCTCTTGAAACGAGTGATTTCGCTCTAGAAAAAGGAATAAAATTAAAGTACTCTGCCAGCTATTACCCCCAAGGAAATGGTTTGGCGGAATCAAATAATAAAAACCTGATCAAAATCATCAAGGGAACGGTCTCCAAAAACCATAAAAACTGGCATAACACACTATTGAATGAAATCTGGGCTAACAGGGTAACTCCTAAAACTATTGTTGGTAATTCCCCCTTTTTTCTCGTTTATGGTATGGAAGCAATTCTTCCACTGCATGTCCTTCTTCCATCCCTGCAGTTATCGCAGAAGGTACAAGAAGAAGATTGTCCTCCCTTGGAGAGTCGGATTAATGCTTTGCTAAAGTTAGAGGAAGTAAGGGCTCAAGCAAAATGAAAATTGGATCAACATCAACTCATTGTTAAAAATTGGTTTGATTCCAATTCTGCCTCTGACATAAATTTTGAGGTAGGCGACCTTGTCCTTAAGTGGGACAAAACTCATGAGGAAAAATGAGAGCATACTAAGTTTCAAAACTTGTGGTTAGGACCATTTTTAATTGCTAAGAAACTAGGTCCTAGTTCCTTTCGCCTGCAGAATTTAGAGGGACAGCCAGACACCTTCCCGGTGAATGGCCAAGCTCTAAAAAAATACTTTACCTAATGAGTCTCCCATACACCTTTTGTAAATATTTTCTGTTTTGTTTTCCTTGCTGTTTTTTTTTCTTTTCTGGTTTGTTTTGTTTTCATTTCTGCTTATCGGTCTTTCTTTTGAAAAACACATGCCTGCACCTCGATCTAGCTCAAACAAAGAAAACAAAAAACTTCCCCTCGAAAATAACTACTGAAAGTTGTCAGAACATCAATTGTTGTATTTCTCTGAAATTGTAGCCTTGTTAAAGATGACTTTTTGTTTGAAAAGTGTTTTCTCGATTTCAATCTGCAATTGAAAGTATTCACGACCATCTATAAAAATATTCTTACGTTGTCCCTGTTCTTTAAGAGAGCAACTCAATGATGTCTCCTTGTTCAGGAAAGTCAGTTTTATTAATGTACTATTTTTGGATCTTGATGAAGGACAACACAAAAAATTTTAAGGTCTGTGACATAAAGACTGGAATTTTCACTGTCACCCCTCTCTATTGAATATTTTAAAAACTATAATAAGAATAAACTCTCAGAGAGCTATGGGAAGTGTTTGTAAACCCGTTAGGACACTGAACAGGTCTACTGGCAGTGGGTAAATGCATGCATGACGCCAAGATAACTTCACCGGGGTACTAAACAGGCCCGCTGGCAGCGAAACAGTGTCAGGTAAAAGAAAATTCTCAGATATGGATTTCGTTTTGGCCTTAAACATCCTTCGTTCTGGTCTGAAATTTCTTGACAGGATACAGACGTCAGAGCGGGTTAATTGACATCCCTGTCGAGGCTATGGACGCCTGCTGGAAGCAGCGGCCCTGTCAGCAATATTGGAGATTTTAACTTAACATCGTGGCTTTCTATTGCCAAGTTTGTCACCCGTTTTCTTTTCTTTAAAAATAAAAGTTATCTGAAACTGGATTGCATTATGATTATTTGAGATGTTCAAATGGATTTTTAGTTGTTCTTCAATTTGAAGTTTTTCATATTTTTATAACCTGAACTCGTTCATGTAACATAGATAACTACTTCTCCCAGCATGTCGCCATTGTTGGCAACAATAATATAATTTTTATTTTTATAAAATGACCTACATAAGCTGCCTACATAGGGTCTATGAAATTTTATTACTCTTCATGAGCAGTTTCCGAAACGATAGTTGTAAATCGTCGCTTCTTCTTTCAAACTTTGTTTTCATGATTGCAAGCATGAAAAATTGCGACTGGGATTACCATCATGTTTTTTAAAATTTCATTAAAGGCAAATTGCTCACATGGTTATTACAGAATTGTGATTTCTTGCTATGAAGATGTTGCTCTACTTGTTTGTGATCCTTTCAACTCTAAGCATGACTAAGAGTTTGATAGTTTTAACGAACAAAAGACCCCCACCATTTGATTTTTTGTATAGTTTTTGGTTTGATCTTTGATCACATTTCTTTCACAAAAATTTTGATTATTCGATTTTTTGAATTAACCAACTTTGTAATCAAACCATGATGTGCGCACCTATGTCTGTTTTAAGTGATTTGGTCATAGCTCGTACTCAATACCAAGGTGGAATATGATGTTAAGATTTCCATTACTTCTTAGGATGGTCTCAGGTTTCACAAACCTCTTCGCATGTGTTTTAATTGAACACCCTTCCCATCGTATGAGTACTTATAAAATTTATTGTTAGGCTCGGGGTTATGGCTCTATTTCATTTTTGCAAACCCTACCTGTATGTTGTGCTTTGATTACCCTCTCATCTAGTATGGCCCCTGTCATAAGGATTGAACCAAATGGTATCCAAACTCTGCTCTCATACGACGATGCTACGGAGGATTTGGAAAGAAATGGCTGGCATGTTTTCATCAAGAAGTTTCAGGGTTTTAATCTTCATGTTGCCCAAGAGTTTGCCTTATCCTTTGATGGTTGTAGGGAAAAGTTTTGTGATGTGAAATTGGAGGTAATCGAGGGGTTCCTAAGTCAAGCCACAGGATTTCCAGCGGTTGGTCAGAAATGGTTTAAAAACGTGAAAGTGGAGGAAGTCCCTTGGACCCTGTTGTTTTCATCGCGAAAAATAACTAGTTGTGATAGAGGTATGCCAATTTCATTCCAAAAATCTCGGTGGCATGATTTACTCACTGTGGTGAAACATTTTGTTACATGTGAGGGATGGTTCAAACTTGTATTTCTATATCATTTACGCCTGCTTATGAATTTTATGGGTTTCCCTTTGAATATGCCATATTACCTACTTAGAAGTCTATATAAAATTGGGAAAATATTTAAGAAACAGAGGTCAGAACCAAGTATTTTTCATCACGGCCTGATTAAAATCATCCTCATACATCAGTTAGAGTCGAAAAATGACTGTTGGGATTCGTTTTTACATGAAATGGTTTTGGTAACCCTGAATTGGGAGAAGTAGATAAACTCGTGTAGAGGAAAACCTTGTCCACCCGACGGCATCTCTTCCACCTCCCCAGACTTGTGCTTCTTCCCCTAACAAGGAATCCTTGATCTATCCTAAGGTCATTCAATAGGCTAGTCAAATAGTTACACATCCAAAGGACTCTATTAAAATTGTAAGGAAACCTATAGGGAAGAAGTTTAAAAGTAATGTTGATGTCAATTTCAAAAACAAAAGAGTTGGCAGGATAATTTCTCGAAGTCTTCGAAATAAGACAAGCTCTTATGCAGATGTGATTAGCATGATTGAGGTTAACGAAATCTCAGACTCTGAAATTGAAAAATTCCTTGCAGAAGAAGACCCTGTGTCATTCGGGCCACACCCTAACCGACCCTATAACTTTGTCGATAATTTGCCTCCTTGTTTGAAAGACAACCCAGAGTTTCCTGGTGTCCATCTATGAAACCAATCTACTATCTATATGGAGGGTTCTCTGATCCATAACCTTTTTCATTCTAATGCAAATGCCTCACAATCACAGTGCGATGTCTATCTATCATGGATCGACAGATACTATACTGATGTCTTGTTTCTATAGTCACGGGTTAAGTTTTTAAAAGACCAGGTTGATGTTTTAACAAATGAAAACAACAGGCTTGAATCTATCATCCAAGGGAAGGAGAATCGTTTGAAAACCACAGTTCATGTGATTTTTAAAAACGTAGAGGTAGCTACAACCATCGTTAACTCCAAAGTTTCATGATACGATTTGATTTCATGATTAGAGGTATGATTTTTTTTTAATAGCATGATTGTTGTCATTATTTAGTTAGATTATTTGGTTTGTTGAATAAACTATTTTTATTATTAAATCAAACTATTTTATTTTTTGAATAAAATGATATTTCATTTACTATTATAACTAGCTACAGAATCGCAAGATTTTGTAGCCAGTTAACAAAATTCGAATTGTCTAAATTAATGACAGAAAATATATCTGAGATCTTCCTATTTTCTTTTGCTTTCAGGATAATTCAGGAGCCCATGATTTCAAATATGATATAAGGAACTTTTAGGATCTCCTAGTCATATCTATTATGTATTTTGAATAAACAGAAATAGATTGTTGTTAGTTTTTGGATATTTATTAAGATCAGGGAGGTTGCATCCCCCTTTATTTTTTGAAACAAATCTGATCCCATGAACTGGAAACAGTTATGTTTCCTGAGACCTATATAAACCTATAATTTTGTAGACATTGCATCATCTTGGCTTGGGGCAAGATTATGGGTGTTTGATCATAGACTTGAATGGAACAGAATGCACGTTACATCTTTAGCTTTTTTGTATGATGTTTTGATTCAAGTTATGTTTATTTCGATTTGATAATAGATGGTGATTTCTTTCGTCATCATGATTTATTGCAAGTTGATATGATTCATTTCTATTTGTTGTCCATATCTTATGTTTTAGATACAATACACAGTGATCATCTATCCAATTTAAATTAGGAGATTTATCTCTAATTTCTGTTGAATGTTTACATGCAAGTTTTTACAAGAAGATTTATCTCATCGTAATTACTTGAAAATCATACAATCACTATGAATGTATCCATTTTATGTTCTGTTATCATAACTCAATCTTCATCATATTCGTTTCGCATTTTTTCGGAGCAATCTTAAGATCCGTTGCAAGTTTACTTCCCAGATAAGGTGGATGGATATTCTCTATTGAACAAGACATTGGATGCATTAATAGGTTAGTCTGTTATTTTATTTTGTTTGCTTGTTTATTTTAAAAGTTTTATATATATAGCATGATTTCCATTTTTTATATCTTTCATTT
>JASDQU010371842.1:4484-16350 GCA_032191745.1 Picea mariana | reverse complement strand
GACTGTAAAATGAAAATCAATACAAACTAGCTACAATGGTGGTATCTTATCTTTGAAGAGAGAGGTGTCGACTATGCTCATTCACTATAAGGCATTACAAGAGGCCAAAAATGGCCTTTTAACAGAAAGTGCTAAACTAAGGGAGGAAAAAACCATAAATGTCCAAAACCCTAACTCTAGGAGATGAAGCACCAAAAGGATTGTGGGCCCTGAGGTGGCTAGTTGATACATTAACTTCCTCGGGGCACAACTTTTACATACAATTTCTATTTGGGATGCCTTTGATAAGTACCATGCCCATTACATGGGAAATGGATATCCAAAATCATGCATTTCCATAACATATATTCTTGAGGGTAGCCTTTCCCACCTTGGGAAAGGCCACTTGACCTTATCATAAGTGTTTTCAAAACAAGTTTTAATAAAATTGGCATTAGGGTTGTGTTGGCAGAAATAATATAATTGTTATTTTTATAAAATGACCTACGTAATTTTCCTAGACAGGGTCTATGAAATTTTATTACTCTTCATGAGCAGTTTCCGAAATGACAGTTGTAAATTGTCGCTTCTCCTTTCAAACTTTGTTTTCATGACTGCAAGCATGAAAACTTACAACTGGGATTACCATCATGTTTTTTAAAATTTCATTAAAGGCAAATTGCTCACATGGTTATTACATAATTGTGATTTCTTGCTATGAAGATGTTGCTCTACTAGTTTGTGATCCTTTCAACTCTAAGCATGCCTAAGAGATTGATAGTTTTAACAAACAAAAGACCCCCACCATTTGATTTTTTGTATAGTTTTTGGTTTAATCTTTGATCACATTTCTTTCACAAAACTTTTGATTATTCGATTTTTTGACTTACCCAACTTTGTAATCAAACCATGACGCGTGCACCTATGTCTGTTTTAAGTGCTTTGGTCCTAGCTCATACTCAATACCAAGGTGGCATACGATGTACAGATTTCCATTACTTCTTAGGATGGTCTCGGGTTCCACAAACATCTTCTCATGCATTTTAATTAAACACCCTTCCCATCGTATGAGTCCTTACAACGTTTATTGTTAGGCTTGGGGTTATGGCTCTGTTTCGTTTTTTCAAACCCTACCTATATGCTGTGCTTTGATTACCCTCCTGTCCAGTATGGCCCCTATCATAAGGATTGAACCAAATGGTATCCAAAATCTTCTCTCATACAACGATGCTAGGGAGGATTTGGAAAGAAATGGCTGGCATGTTTTCACCAAGAAGTTTCATGGTTTTAATCTTTAGGTTGCCCAAGAATTTTTCTTATCCTTTGATGGTTGAAGGGAAAAAGTTGGTGATGTGAAATTGGAGGTAACTGAGGGGTTCTTGATTCAAGCCACAGGATTTCCAACGGTTGGTCATAAATGGTTTAAAAACGTGAAAGTGGAGGAAGTCCCTTGGACCTTGCTGTTTACATCGCGAAAAATAACCAGTTGTGATAGAGGTATGCCAATTTCATTCCTAAAATCTTGGTGGCATGATTTACTCGTTGTGGTGAAACAATTTGTTACATGTGAGGGACGGTTCGGACTTGTATTTCTATATCATTTACACCTGCTTATGAGTTTTATGGGTTTCCCTTTGAATATGCCATATTAACTACTCACAAGTCTATATAAAATGGGAAAAAGATTTAAGAAATAGAGGTCAGACTCAAGTATTTTTCATCACGACCTGATTAAAATCATCCTCATACATCAGTTAGAGTCGCAAAATGACTGTTGGGATTCGTTTATTACACGAAATGGTTTTGGTAACCTTGAATTGGGAGAAGTAGATAAACTCGTCGTAGAGGAAACCCTTGTCCACCCAACGACATCTCTTCCACCTCCCCAGACTTGTGCCTCTTCCCCTAATAGTGAATCCTTGATCTATCCTAAGGTCATTCAATAGGCTATTCAATCAATTACACATCCAAAGGACTGTGTTAAAATTGTAAGGAAACCTACAGGGAAGAAGTTTAAAAGTAATGTTGATGTCAATTTCAAAAACAAAAGAGATGGCAGGCTAATTTCTCGAAGTCTTCGAAATAAGATAAGCTCTCGTGCAGATGAAATTAGCATGATTAAGGTTAACAAAATATTAGACTTTGAAATTGAAAAATTCCTTGTAGAAGAAGACCCTGTGTCATTCGGGCCACACCCTAACCGACCCTATAACTTTGTCGATAATTTGCCTCCTTGTTTGAAAGACAACCCAGAGTTTCCTAGTATCCAGCTATGGAACCAATCTACTATCCGTATGGAGGGTTCTCTGATCCATAATCTTGTTCATTCTGATGCAAATGCCTCATAGTCACAGTGCGATGTCTGTCTATCATGGATCAATAGATACTATACTGATGTCCCGTTTCTACAGTCACGGGTTAAGTTTTTTAAAGACCAGGTTGATGTTTTAACAAATGAAAACAACAGGCTTGAATCTATCATCCAAGGGAAGGAAAAGTGTTTGAAAACCACAGGTCATGTGATTTTTAAAAACATAGAGGCAACGACAACCATCATTAACTCCAAAGTTTCATGATACGATTTGATTTTATGATTAGAGGTATGTCTTTTTTTAATAGAATGATTGTTGTCATTCTTTAGTTAGATTATTTGGTTTGTTTAATAAACTATTTTTATTATTAAATCATCCTGTTTTATTTATTGAATAAAATGAGATTTCATTTACTATTATAACTAGCTACAGAATCGCAAGATTCTGTAGCGAGTTAAGAAAATATGAATTGTCTAAATTAATGACAGAAAATATATCTGAGATCTTTCTATTTTCTTTTTCTTTCAGGATAATTCAAGAGCCCATGATTTCAAAGATGATATGAGGCACTTTTAAGATCTCCCAGTCATATCTATTATGTATTTTGAATAAACAGAAATAGACTGTTGTTAGTTTTTGGATATTTAGTAAGATTAGGGAGGTTGCATCCCCCTTTATTTTTTGAAACAAATCTGATCTCATGAATAGGAAATAGTTATGTTTCTTGAGACTTATATAAACCTATCATTTTGTAAACATTGCATCATTCAAGGTATGTTTATTTCGATTTGATAATAGATGGTGATTGCTTTCGTCGTCATGATTTATTGAAAGTTGATATGATTCATTTCTATATGTTGTCCATATCTTATGTTTCAGATACAATACACAGTGATCATCTATCCAATTTAAATTAGGAGATTTATCTCTAATTTCTGTTGAATGTTTACATGCAAGTTTTTACAAGAAGATTTATCTCATCGTAATTAATTGCAAATCATACAATCACTGTGACTGTATCCATTTTATGTTCTGTTATCATAAATCAATCTTCATCATATTCGTTTCTCATTTGTTTAGATCAATCTTAAGATCCGTTGCAAGTTTACTTCCCGGATAAGGTGGTTGGATATTCTCTATTGAACAAGACATTAGATGCATTAATAGGTTAGTCTGTTATTTTATTTCATTTGCTTGTTTATTTTAGAAGTTTTATATATATAGCATGATTTCCATTTTCTATATCTTTCAGTTTAACTAAGTAGTTTAATATTTGATTTCATGAATGTTCACATGCAAGAAAACAAATAAAAAATAAATAGTATTTTCGCTTTTTTTTACTATTGTTGAAAGTACCAATTTACATTCGATTTTTATGAGTTTAGATTAAAACTCATGATTTGTATATATTGTACATATATGATATAATAGAACTATTAGACAAATATTATTTAGATTAATTACATATATATATATATATATATATATATATATATATATAGATTTTAGTGATTGTTATTTAGTAAGTTATTGTATTTCCTTTAGTTGTTTTTTCGCTTCCCTTAAGACTTTAGATTGGCCAACGGAGCCATTAAAACCATTAGGGTGGGTCAATCCAAATGGCTTGGGTTAATTAGACAACCCCAGACCGGACTCACTCTTCCAGTTGACGAGAGTTCAAGTTCACCCGTCAACAAATGGCACTAGAAGGAGGGCCTAAATACTATTAATGGCATGAGGAGGCCACAAGAATCCTCCCCCACCTACCCACTCACCTATAGTAACAAGAAGTCGCTCAGACGAAAACATTGTCCCTCAAAACGAAAACACATCAAACGAAAATCCATGGATCACCATTGAACCAGTAACTTCAAACCCCCGAGGGGCCGACGTACAAGAAATTGTTTCTCAATCCCTCATAAGAACGCACAGTGCCTTGGCTCGTATCAGACAACCAGGTCATCCTTTGAACCAACCATTAGACTTCTCTGATATCAGGAAGAAACTTGAAGGTACTGATCTTACCTTAAACCTTACGGATCCAGATCATATCCTCACTCCTACAGCAGGAGGGTCTGGTATTCCACCATCACCACCCCCTTCATCTCCTTCTTCTGCTGGAGAAGAATCATCAGACAAAGGCAGTTCCTCATCTCAGCCTTCGACACCACCCACACCTATGGCCAATCTGAACAATCCCACCAGAACTTGGCTCGACCAAGATGCAGTGTCCATACCTAGGCCCCAACATCCGGAGAAATGGCTCCCTAAATTTGACCCAGATTCCAAGAAAATTGCTGAAGATCATATAAAAAATTTTATGCTAGCCATTAGGCTCTGTAGTGTTGAGAAAAAAGACATAGTGTGAATATTGTTTCCCTACACCTTTGAAGGTAATGCCCCTACCTGGTACTTTTCCCAATAGCCCCACACCATCGTGTCATGGGATAAATTCGAGTCTTGTTTCCTTGAGAAATTTGGAGACGACAAGTCTCCTGAAGTTTTAGTCATGGAACTCTCTAGTTTAAAGATGAACCCCAAAGAAAACATAAAAGAATTTAATCAAAAGTTCCTGACATTAAAAAACCAAATCCCCATGGATTCGATGCCTACCGAAAATCTTATCGTCGCATACTACACAAAATCCTTACATCAAAACATAGCCATTTGGGTAAAAAGGTCCAAGAAATCCACATTGTTAGAAGCCTTCGAAGAGGCAAGTCAAATCGAGAAAGATATTCTCATCCTAAAATACAATACCTTTAATGAGGCAGAGACTATTTCATTCTCCAAGAAGAAGATCGAAATACTTCCTAGACCCCCCCAAAACAAAACTCAACCAGATAGTTTAGATCTAGAAAACTTACAGAAGGTCGTTCAGAAGTTGTCTAATCAAGTTATAGATTTGAAAAGTTCAGTTGAAGAAGCTTCTTCAAGCAAAGGGCCTTACAAACCCCCTTTTAGGAAGCCTTTTCCCACAAACTGGCCTAACCCAAATTGTGAAGGCCTAAATCTAGAAAGCTTACAATTTTCTATTCAAACGATTCTAGAAGCACATGATAACTTGATTCCTCCCGATATTCCTGAAGAAGTAGCTGAACAAGAGATAGTAGAAGAGGACAAATCCTCCCCAAACATTTTCGGATAGCATTTTTCAAGCTAATTTTGAAATAGTGCATCCTTACAATACCAGGAGCAAGACAACAAATAAGTCTTCTTCTGAAATGGTAACTAATGCGCCTCCAAAATAGTCTAAATCAATTGAAACTAAATAGAATTCAACAGCCCCAAGTTTAGAGTATGATGATTGAGGATCTAAAAAAACTTAGGGCTAACATTTCTATTTACGAATTATTAAAATTCTCTTTTCTTCTGCAAAAGATGCTGCAGAATATTGTGGAAAATAGCAAAAACAACAATCCGAACAGCAACAAGGTTGCTGAAAAAAACCCCAAAACACTTCAAAAGGTCTCCGCTAAAACGACACCAGAGCCTTCTGATAAAAGAGACCTTGCTATAAAAAGTGTAACAAATGTAGATAAACTAGTTTCAGGGGCTGCGATTAAAAAACAACAAACCTCGGTTGTTAATACTCGCATAAATGTCCCTCCCTTTTTGTTGACTTTTGAAATTTTCAATAGGAATGTACATAACTGTATGGTAGATTCATGTGCATCATCAAACGTAATGCCTTGGTCTGTATGTCAAAACATTAATGCCGAAGTTCAACCGTCCATCCTGAAAATTATTCAGCTTGATCGAACTAGTGTTAAAGTAATAGGTGAATTAAAAAATGTGCTTATCAGATTATCATCTAATCCTAAAGTCCATCAAGTCATTGATATCATTGTCGTAGATATCCCAGAAGTATATGGTTTGTTCTTAAGTAGAGATTGGTCTAAACAACTACATGGATATTTTGCAACGGATTGGTCTCACTTGTGGCTACCCGAGAATGGAAAGCCTAACAAAATCAAGGTAAATCATGAGCATTATCTTAAGTTCACGATAACCGATTTAAATGATCCTAATGAAACATTCACTGCTTCCGCATATTCACCTGAAATACAGGGGATGGACACTTTTTTCAGCAATTTCATGGCTGAAACCTCTACCATTACTGACCCGGAACAACAATCCAAAATTATGACATGCACACAGTCGACAACCTTCTCTCAGTGGCCACGTGCACCTAACGAAAATCAAATATGGTCTCTTTACTTCGATGGGTCAAAATCTAAGGAAGGAGCTAGTGCAGGGTACGTGCTCATTGATCCAGCAGGTAACAAAACTTTGATTGCTTGCCGGTTAGAATTTGAATGCACAAACAACAAGGCCGAATATGAGGCACTCCTGCAAGGCCTCAGAAAAGAACTAGATTTGAACATTCAGAATTTGACTGTCTTTGGTCACTCAGAAATCATGGTTAGATAGGTAAAAAATTATATCCATTGTTTATCTCCGCACCTGAAAAGCTATCAGAATGAGTTATGGAATTTGATGAACAATTTTTCTGCGTTTAACATAAATTCTATTCCTAGATTGAATAATTATGAGGTTGATTTGTTAGCTAACGTCACCTCAAAAATTTCCTGCAGAAGGCCTATCTCCGAATGTGTTTTCTGTCGAATTGTTGTTCAGACCATTCGTCCCAGACAACATCACAAATTGGAGGGTCTTCAACGACGACCAACAGATCATCAGTTTTATGCACATGGAAGAGACTTTCCAGTGTGCAGTGATCGACGAAGGTACTCACGACGAAAACCTTTGCGATTTTATGGTAATACCAGATCCAAGATCCCCAGATTCTGCATCGGACATGGTAAAATATAGCCCAAAATCTGTGGTTATATTAGAAAAATTTTATGATCTTCATGATAAGTTCAGAAAATCAGTGAATTGTAAAACAAATAGTTCTTCCTTGACATATGAAAAAGTAAATTTGGGAACTAAAGACAACCCACAGTGCATCAATTTGGGGTTGGGATGTTCTGAGAAAGAAAATGTATCATTTATTAAGTTGTTTAAGGAATTCAAAGATGTCTTTGCCTGGACATATGACAACCTAAAAACCTTTGATCCTAACATCATACAACACATTATTCCCATGAAACCCCAGACCCAACCTTTTCAATAGAAGTTAAGAAAGATGCACCCAAAAATCGAACCAACAATCAAGAAAGAATTAAACAAACTCCTGAATGCTAAAATAATATTCCCAGTAAGACATACATAGTGGGTCTCTAATCTTGTCCCTGTGAGGAAGAAGAGTGGTGAAATCTGACTGTGTGTCGATTTCTGAAATCTTAACTGAGCATATGATAAAGACAACTACCCTGTCCCTCCCATGGAGCAGATCCTTCAACAAGTATCTGGTTCTGAAAGATTATCCTTGTTGGATGGTTTTTTAGGTTATAACCAAGTCCTTATGTCTCCCCCAGACCAACTCAAAACTACTTTCCGTACCCCATGGGGCACCTATGCTTATAGGAAGATGCCCTTCGAGCTCATAAATGTTGGTGCCACTTTTCAGAGAGCGATGGATATCGTTGTTCATGGCTTAATCAATCAATTTGTAGTAGTTTACCCAGATGACGTCACTGTCTCCTCAAAAAACAAAGGAGATAATCTAGCCCATATAATATCTGTTCTGCAGCGATGTCGTAAGTACGACATTATGTCGTAAGTACAACATTTCTTTAAATCCTAAAAAATCTATCTTCGTAGTAGAATAAGGTAAGCTCCTTGGATTCATTGTATCAAATGAAGGGATGATTATTGACCCTGAAAGGACCCAAGTCATTTTGAAACTGCCCCCTCCCTCGTAAAAAAATTCCATGCAATCTTTCTTATGAAAGATAAACTTTGTTAGGAGATTTGTCCCCAGCTTTTCAGAAATGGTCAGAGCATTACAAAATTTAATAAAAAAGGATGTACAGTACCATTGGGGATCTTTAGAAAGTCAGGATTTTGACTCAATAAAAAAGGCTATAGTGGACGCTCCTTCCCTATTGAGCCCTGATTTTTCGCAAGACTTCACCCTCTACATGTTTTCCTTTGATTGGTCTTACGCTGTTGTACTAACCCAAAAAAATGCTGAAAACAACGAAGTCCCAATTGCCTTTATGAGCTCAGCCTTCAAGGGAGAAGAACTTAACTACCCAGCAGTAGATCAGCAGGCTTATGCCATTTTTAAAGCGGTAAAACACTTCCGGTGTTATCTACTGAAATCTAGGATGAAAATTATTGTTCCTTACCCTGCTATCAAAAATTTGTTAGTGCAGAAATAACTAGGTGAAAAAAGGGCAAACTGGGTCACATCCTTACAAGAATATGACATAGAAATCACCCCATTACAATTTTTTAGAGGCCAAGGTTTATGTAAGTTGGTTGTTGATTCAGCTATAGGACAACAAAATGAAACCGATATGATAATTCCAAATCAGCACCATCAAAATCAAATCTGTTGTGCACAAAACCTTACTAGTCCCTGGTACGACAACATCAAATGTTGTCTTATGCACGAATCCGCTCCCCGTCACCTTGATCCCCCAAAAAGGAGAGCACTACGATTAAAATCTTCTTCTTTTCAGTTGATTAACGGTATTTTGTTTCACCAGAATTTCGATGGAATACTTATGCACTGTCTTGAAAAAGATGAAGCAGAAAAAGTCTTATTGGAATTACATGCAGGGGAAGCTGGTGGGCATTTTGGTGGAGACACCACTGCCCACAAAGTATTAAGGAAGGTTATTACTTTCCTACCCTTTTCAAAGACGCTCATGCCTTATGTCACAAGTGTGTAATCTGTCAAAAGGCATCTGGACGAATACAGAAACCAACATTCCCACTGCAACCAATTTCGGTGGACTCCCCTTTTTAGCAGTGGGGTCTGGATATTATAGGTCCAATCAATCCGAGATCCTCGCAGCAACATAAATACATCATAACAGCCACAGATTATTTCACCATATGGTTCGAGGCTACCCCATTAAAATTTGTAAACACCAGTCAGGTAATATCCTTCCTAAATTCAAATCTTATCACTCATTTCGGTATTCCTGAATGCCTAGTATTTGACAATGCTTCCTATTTTTCATCTCTTGAAACGAGTGATTTCTCTCTAGAAAAAGGAATAAAATTAAAGTACTATGCCAGCTATTACCCCCAAGGCAATGGTTTGGCGGAATCAACTAATAAAAAACTGATCAAAATCATCAAGAGAACGGTCTCCGAAAACCATAAAAACTGGCATAACACACTATTGAATGAAATCTGGGCTAACAGGGTAACTCCTAAAACTATTGTTGGTAATTCCCCCTTTTTTCTCGTTTATGGTAGGGAAGCGATTCTTCCACTACATGTCCTTCTTCCATCCCTGCAGTTATCGCAGAAGGTACAAGAAGAAGATTTTCCTCCCTTGGAGAGTCATATTAACGCTTTGCTAAAGTTAGAGGAAGTAAGGGCTCAAGCAAAACGAAAATTGGATCAACATCAACTCATTGTTAAAAACTAGTTTGATTCCAATTCTGCCTCTGACATAAATTTTGAGGTAGGCGACCTTGTCCTTAAGTGGGACAAAACTCATGAGGGAAACATGAGAGCATACTAAGTTTCAAAACTTGTGGTTAGAACCATTTTTAATTGCTGAGAAACTAGGTCCTAGTTCCTTTCGCCTGTAGAATTTAGAGGGACAGCCAGACACCTTCCCGGTGAATGGCCAAGCTCTAAAAAAATACTTTACCTAATGAGTCTCCCATACACCTTTTGTAAATATTTTCTGTTTTGTTTTCCTTGTTGTTTTTTTTTTTCTTTTCTGGTTTGTTTTGTTTTCATTTCTTCTTATCGGTCTTTCTTTTGAAACACACATGCCTGCACCTCGATCTAGCTCAAACAAAGAAAACAAAAAACTTCCCCTCGAAAATAACTGTTGAAAGTTGTCAGAACATCAATTGTTGTATTTTTTTGAAATTGTAGCCTTGTTAAATATGACTTTTTGTTTGAAAAGTGTTTTCTCGGTTTCAATCTGCAATTGAAAGTATTCACGACCATCTATAAAAATCTTCTTACGTTGTCCCTGTTCTTTAAGAGAGAAACTCAATGATGTCTCCTTGTTCTGGAAAGTCGGTTTTATTAATGTACTATTTTTGGATCTTGATGAAGGACAACACAAAAAAATTTAAGGTCTGTGACATAAAGACTGGAATTTTCACCGTCACCCCTCTCTATTGAATATTTTAAAAACTATAATAAGAATAAACTCTCAGAGAGCTATGGGAAGTGTTTGTAAACCCGTCAGGACACTGAACAGGTCTACTGGCAGTGGGTAAATGCATGCATGATGCCAAGATAACTTCACCAGGGTACTGAACAGGCCCGCTGGCAACGAAGAAATGTCAGGTAAAAGAAAATTCTCAGATATGGATTTCGTTTTGGCCTTAAACGTCCTTCGTTCTGGTTTGAAATTTCTTGACAGGATACGGATGTCAGAGCGGGTTAATTGACATCCCTGTCGAGGCTATGGACACCTGCTGGAAGCAGCGGCCCTGCCAGCAATATTGGAGATTTTAACTTAACATCGTGGCTTTCTGTTGCCAAGTTTGTCACCAGTTTTATTTTCTTTAAAAATAAAAGTTATCTGAAACTGGATTGCATTATGATTATTTGAGATGTTCAAATGGATTTTCAGTTGTTCTTCAATTTGAAGTTTTTCATATTTTTCTAACCTAAACTCGTTCATGTAATAGAGATAACTACTTCTCCCAGCATGTCGCCATTGTTGGCAGCAATAATATAATTTTTATTTTTATAAAATGACCTACATAAGCTGCCTACACAAGGTCTATGAAATTTTATTACTCTTTATGAGCAGTTTCCGCAACGATAGCTGTAAATCGTCGCTTCTCCTTTCAAACTTTGTTTTCATGACTACAAGCATGAAAACTTGCGACTGGGATTACCATCATGTTTTTTAAAATTTCATTAAAGGCAAATTGCTCACATGGTTATTACAGAATTGTGATTTCTTGCTATGAAGATGTTGCTCTACTTGTTTCTGATCCTTTCAACTCTAAGCATGACTAAGAGATTGATAGTTTTAATGAACAAAAGACCCCCACCATTTGATTTTTTGTATAGTTTTTGGTTTGATCTTTGATCACATTTCTCTCACAAAAATTTTGATTATTCGATTTTTTGAATTAACCAACTTTGTAATCAAACCATGATGTGCGCACCTATGTCTGTTTTAAGTGATTTGGTCATAGCTCGTACTCAATACCAAGGTGGCATATGATGTTAAGATTTCCATTACTTCTTAGGATGGTCTCAGGTTTCACAAACCTCTTCGCATGCGTTTTAATTGAACACCCTTCCCATCGTATGAGTACTTATAACGTTTATTGTTAGGCTCGGGGTTATGGCTCTATTTCATTTTTGCAAACCCTACCTGTATGTTGTGCTTTGATTACCCTCTCATCTAGTATGGCCCCTGTCATAAGGATTGAACCAAATGGTATCCAAACTCTGCTCTCATACGACGATGCTACGGAGGATTTGGAAAGAAATGGCTG
>JASDQU010371841.1:101935-134484 GCA_032191745.1 Picea mariana | reverse complement strand
CTTCCAGTTGATAGCATGTCAAATTTTCCCGTCAACAAATGCCACTGTGGAAGTCTATATTCTAGTGATACATTGTGACATCCCAATCCGGTATGACTCCTACGTTGCCCAATCGGTAAAAGCACCCTTATTTTTTAATTTTATTTTTTTTGTGTGTAGGAAGGTAATAATGACATTATACTCAGCATCACAACACGATGACGAACACAACTCATGCAACTCACGCAACAACAACATAACGACCTAACATAAAAGAACATCAAGCACCTGGAAGCACTGTACGACATTCAACCAATGAAGAATAATAATGACTACCCACCCATCCTACCCTGCAATGGTTAGGACCTACAGGACATATAAGCAATGCTAAAGCCTAGGTTCCCATTGATTTTGAGCATTTAAGGTCTCAAGGCTGGCGACTATTCTGACGAACAAGGAGGTGTCTACATATCGCTCGACACAAGCAGACCAAGCCTACTAAGCTAAGGGAAATCATCCTAACAACCCAACGCACCCAAAATTAATTACACAAGTAAATAGAACCCTTACAGTGAGCAAAACCAATCACATTGAACGTTTACAAAACCACGTACAAACATTAATTAATATTAAATAACAACACCCTCAACGAGAAGCGCAAGCCAAAAATGACTTCGTCAACAACCCAACCATTAATCAAGGCTAAAAKGTCAATATCTATGATTTAAATTGKCGTTAATTACAGATCAATTAACTAGTCTAAATTCCATTAGTCAACGAGTTACCAGTCGAACATAACATGAATTACGACTCAAATTTAGCGATTCTGAGTTACCAATTARGCGATATCTATAAATCCAACTAACATCAATTACATATCTAAATTAGCAAGTCTAAATTTGCAATCTAGTCTTTACTCACCATACTAATTTTAATATTTATTACAACCTAAATGGACAATTCTATATTAATTTGAATCCCCATCCAACTAGCCATAAACTTGAATAACAACATTAACATTCTTAAAGTGGAATGCTACCTTTAGCATGTAAGAACAGTTAAACCTCAACATTAGTCTAGCTATAATGACTGAACTAACCACGCTAGTTGTTTATTATCATTGAGGGCGAAACTGCTAGCTAATAACTTTGATGTAGCAAATCAACAAGGTAATTACATATCTGTCACGTAAAAATTTATTACAGTAGTTAACAAGACATTTATCATAATGATTAACCTAACAATTAATTTAGCAATAATAGGGTAGTTTGCATGACTATTTTCATAACAAGTAATATAGCACTAACAAGGCAATTATCATGCTAGTTAACATAACAATTAATGTAACAGTAGAAAGACAATTTATATGACGGTTAACATAACGATTAATAGCACAATAAGAAAGCAATTTACATAATTGTTAACCATTTAACTCACTGCAGTATTTAATCAATAAGAAGGAATCAACTGACCATTGATTCAGGGTAGCAATTAACATGGMAATTTTTGGACCAAATACATCATTGTAGCAATTATCCTGGCAATTAATAAGGAAATAATATAACATTTAACATTTCAATTAACTTATCATTTAAAACAAAAAGGGAAACAACTGACCATTAACATTGTTGTAGCAATTGTTCTGGCAATAGATAAGGCAATTAATATAGAAGTTATCATTGCAATTAGCATGGTAATTACATGGCCAGTAGCATCGTTGTGGCAATTAAAGTGTGGTAGTGAGAACGTTGGCTATACACTCAAGGAGAAGGAGAATAAAAGGGACAGTACCAACTGTAGAAGGACCAACTCATGGTCATGTAGCAACACACTTAGTCAACATCAAGGCAACTTCGTACCCAATCCAGGAAACACAGTCAACAATTTAAAGGCAAAATCGTGGTCAATTTCAGTAAGTGAGTTTATGATTTAAATTGATAAAATCGTGGGCAATTTCAACAACAACTCGGACAACGCTTTTAAGAAATTTCGTGGGCGTATAAATCAACAACTCGGTCAGTCTATTAGTGCAATTTCATGGGCGTATTAAACAACAACTCAATTAGTCTATCAGAGCAATTTCGTGGGTGTATTAATAGAAACTCAGTCAATTTTGAAGGGAAAAAACGTGGGATCAATTAATTGCAATTGTGGGCATTAACAGGAATCACATGGTAGAAGATGTTTAAAGAAAAACTCAGTCTTCATCAAGGGAAAAATTGCCCCAAAGGTAAAATGAAATGCAGATAGAGAAATCATTCATTTTCCATTGCCAGAATACCCAATATAAAAGTTGCAGACAAGAATAATTCCTCTTTTCCATCCCCAGAATGCCAATTATAAATTTGTAGACATGAAATCATTTCTCTTTTCTATTGCCAGAATACAAAATAGAAAAAATTGCAGTCATGAAACCATTGCGTTTTTCCATTGCTAGAATACCCAATATAAAGTAGCAGACAAGAATAATTCCTCTTTTCCATCGCCAGAATGCCAATTATAAAATTTGCAGACATGAAATCATTTCTCTTTTCCATTGCTAGAATACAAAATAGAAAAAAAAATATAGTCATGAAACCATTGCATTTTTCCATTGCCAGAATACCCAAAAATTTGCAGACAGGGAATCAATTCGTGCTTCCATCGCTATAATCCAAATACAGCGCATATAGTAGTAAGAGAACACAAATATCCAATGGAAAAGGTCAGGGAATGATTGGAGGGGTTCTATTAGTCAAGGCATAGAGAAAACCAACTAGGACACTAGTTAACCCACACGCAGAAATCATTGCCAGATAGTGGAACCAACAACTAGCCAGGGACAAACATCAAGGGTAGTCAACTAACATGTTCATCCTTCACTCATCATCCTCACACAGAAAAGTAGGGTGTTGATATCCATAGGTATTTTAACGTTAAGGCGACGACCGTACATCAGGCTCCTGACCAACTGCTCAGGCAAGGACTGGTGAGCTAGGGATGAAGGCTAAACAACCATGAAGGTCACAATCAACACATTAAGGTGGTCAAGATGTGTAGTGAAATGAAGCCACAGGAGTCAATATATTATTGATTTACGCTAAGAAAATTTCAGAAATCCATCTAAACAATCAGTTCACTTACTCAAGTAAAAATGCATATTCAAGCATAAGTTCTAAAACAATTTACCATACAAAACGAAGAAAGCGTACCATAGCCTTTTCAGAGTGGACGTCTCGTGTGCCGACCGACGAGACTTCACCGATACCTCCCAGCCAATTCTAGGGGTACTCTTCTTCCCCCTTAGCCCACCCAAGACATAAAGGGGCCACACACTCACTATCCAAAGATTTTGACTAGCTCCCAGCTTGCCTCGCAAGGCTGAGCTACCACTCCTCACCGAGCTCGGTATCCCAACTCCCACAAGTTAAATGAGTCAAGTAGATATTTCTGCAGCATAACATTACACAAACAAAAGAATATCCAACCTCCAACTCCTCCCTTCATTATATAAAGTTTCGTGGTTCCTTACTTTCCAAAAATCTCGTTTTTTTAATATTTTTAAAATTTAATTCCTAAAAATTCCTCCCCATACAAGTGTCACCCATCCCCTTCATTCCTGCATAAATTAATTTTTTTAATTAATTAATTATCTTTATTTCCCTCACCCACCTAGAGTTACTCCTAGAATCGCTCCTAGGTGTCCCCAAATTCTCTTATAGGTTTTAATTATTTTCCTGACTATTAATTTGCTAGTTCAGCTTAAATTAGAATGCTCTTAAATGGTAGATACTTTACTAAGTTTGACTTTCCTCTTTTTTCCCTTTTGTTTCCCCTTTCTCTTTTTGTGTTTCTCTCTTTTCCTAGTTTCCTAATATTTTTATATTTTTCCCTCTTTCCCCTTTTTATTTAAAACTCAAAAAGGCAGGTGTCGAAATTAACCCTTTTTCCCTTTTCTCTTTTAATTAATATATTTTAAATTATCATAAAATAATAAAACGATTAATTCCCTTTTTAAATTTTATTCCAATACATTTTTATGAATCAATTAAACTTCTTACTCCCTTCATGTTACAAGATTTAACAAAGATCATACTCTTTATTTATTGTGTTTTTATTTTTATAGATAGATACAATTTTACCACTAGCATAGTTTTAGACTTGAGCCTTAAATTTTCGTACTGGGCGACATTTAATTAGGGAATTTTTTATTTTTTATTTTTAATTCTTCACACTTTATTCATCCTAAGGCCATATAGGTTCATTCATCTATCATCAACAACGCGACGTGCCCTTTAGGACGCACTAGGTGCTCCAAGGGTGCCACTCACCCCAATCTATTTCCCTTGCACGCCGTGCCCTTCAGAACGCACTACATGCTCCAAGGGTGCCACTCGCCTCTTGGCTGATTTGGTAGACATCAAAAACCCCCCAAGTCAATACTCCGTCAGGTGAACTTCTAGGAGACAAAGGGCCTCTAAGTAATAAGGCCCTCACCTTATTGCACACCCTTTAGAATCATCATGAGCAACTGTCGCAGTCTACCCTCACGACATCGTGGGTCCTCTCAAACTAGGTAAACGTTAACCTATAATTTGAGCCACGACGGGAGTGATAGTAGGATGTGGCACATCTCTGGTAGTCGTGCATGACCCTTTTACTCCACATGTGAATCTGGTCAGCAAGCTATCGTCAGCCTGCATCATCAACAAATCATGTCAGAACATATCCATATCATATCATCTAATCATATGCACTAATATCATAGTAAAACAATCAAACCCCAATGGTACACTCCCTGACTCAATCCGGAGTCCAAGGGGTTCCATCTATGCCTTTGCATTCTCGAGGTCCAGAATCCTACACACTCAGTAAACCGAGCCAATAGCACCTATCTATGTCAATGTAGTAAAACAACATGTCATCAACCCACAATGCCTCATAATCAAAATCAAATGCTTTAATAGCATAATAATCCGGATCACTTGCGTGCAAGTGTCCTCAAAGAATAAGTTCGCTCAGTGTGCCAGAGCAGGATGTTACATACACCACCTCTTGGTCTAAACTCCATCCCTAGGATTCACAGTATATATGCCGAAATAAACTATATCATAGTATAATATGTGTATCTATCAAACAAAAATGGAAACCAATGGTGCATATCATATGCGTCCTCCTAGGTCACCGAGTGTGGACTATAATTGTCCCACTGGACCTTGACCTGCTCTATCGTTTGACGTTGTAGTTGTCGAACATGATGATCCAAGATGCGGATCGACTCAGCTGTGAGTGCCCCCTCATCCGATACCTTCAAAGAACTCATGTCAATAACATGTGTAGGATCACTAATATAATTTCTCAAAATAGATACATAAAAAACATTGTGCATATGCTTCAAAGAATCCAGGAAGGCTAGCCGATAGGCCATGGGCCCCTTTCTCTCCATAATCTCGAAAGGTCCCATGAACCTAGGAGAGAGTTTATCTCCCTTCCCAAACTTGATCAAACTCTTATTTGGTTTAAACCGCAAGAAGACTTGATCTTTGGCCTCGTAACTATGGTCGATAAGGTGCGCATCGACATAACTCTTATGTCAATCCTGTGCTTCTTTAATCCTTTGTCTTATTGTTTTCATTTTCTCTTCCATTTCTTGAATCGCTTATGGTCCCACCAGGACCCTATCCTCAAGCCGATCCCAACTCAAAGGTGTCTGACACGGTCGTCTATAAAGAAACTTGAAAGGCACCATCTTAATGGTGCTCTGGTAATTGTTGTTGTAAGAAAACTCCACTAGTGGTAAGAATTCTTCCCAACGCTTTTGTTGTTCCATCACGTACATGCGCAACATGTCCTCAAAGTTCTGGTTCATTTGTTCGGTCTGCCCATTAGTCTCTGGGTGATATGCAGTACTAAAGTTAATTTGGGTTCCCAAGGCCTCTTGGAAACTCGTCCAAAATCGTCCAGTAAACACCGATCCTCGATCAGATATAATCCTCTTAGGCATGCCATGTATCCTCACTATCTCACTGATGAAAACTCTAGCTATGTCAGGTGTCTGATACATCATATGCACAGGAATAAAGTGAGCACTCTTTGTCAGAGTGTCTACTACTACAAAAATCACGTCATGTCTCCTTGCCGTCAATGGCAATCCAATAATAAAATCCATCAAAATAACCTCCCATTTTGATTCCAGAATAGCGTGTGGTTTTAGTAATCTTGTTGGGTGTCTATGTTCTGCCTTTACCTGCTGACATTCTAGACATATGGCCACATAGATGACTATGTATTCCTTCATTCCCTTCCAGAAGAATAAGGGTTTAAGGTATGATCTCATCTTTGTGACTCTCAGATGAGCCATGTAAACTGCTCTATGAGCCTCGCTCAGGATCAACATCCTCAACTCGTCATTCGGCGATATGTAGATCTGATTTTTAAACCTCAATAATCCATCGCTATCAAATGAAAATCATTCAAATTGTGGTACCATCATTGTGTTTTGTTCAATAAAACCCTCGACCTCTTTGTACCAGTCATCATTGCGCTATAAAGTTAGAATTTTTTCACGCAGATTCGTCTAAAGAGGAAGCACCAAAAAAATATGTGGTTTCCGACTCAATGCATCTGCCACTTGGTTCATTATTCCTTTTATGTAAGTAATATATAATTCGTACTCTCTAAGCAATTCTGACCAACGTCATTGTCACGCATTCAGGTCATTTTGTGTAAATATGTGTTGTAGTCCACAGTGGTGAGTCTTTAGTTCAAATTTTTGTCCAACAAGGTAGTATCTCCAAACCTTCAAGGCATATACGATGGCTAACAACTCCAAATCATGCATCATGTATTTCTCCTCATGCCTTCTCAGTTTCCTCGAAATGTAAGAGATCACGCGTCCGTCTTGCATGAAGACCCTGCCTAAGCCTTCCTTGGATGCATCGGTGCATACCAATAAGTCTGCATCCATGTCAAGGACCTTGAGTATTGGTTTTGTTGTCAACAACTCCTTCAGCCTCCAAAATGATTCTACACATTTCTCAGTCCAAACAAACTTATTGTTCTTCTTCTGCAACTCTGTGATTGGATTTCCTATCTTCGAAAATCCCTCGACAAATCATCGATAGTATCCTACTAAACCCATGAAGCTATGCACTTCCAGGACATTCATCAGCGCAGGCCATTCCATAATAGCCTCGACCTTGGCTAGATCCACGGTGATGCCTTCACCGGAGATGAAATTCCCTAAGTAGTGAATCTTCGATTGATAAAAATAAAATTTGGACAACTTCCCATATAGTTTGTGCTCTCGCAGACATTGTAGTACTAAGCGGAAGTGCTCGTCATGCTCTTTTGTTGTCCAAGAGTAGATCAAAATATCGCCAATGAATACTTGAACGAACTTGTCCAAGTACTCATGGAACACCCCATTCATCAAACTCATAAATACTACTGGGGTGTTTGTCAGTCCAAACGGTAAAACAGTAAACTCGTAATGTCCAAACCTCATCTTAAAGGCGGTCTTAGGGATGTCATCTTCCTTAATCTATAACTGGTAGTATCCTGATCGCAAGTCAATCTTTGAGAACACTGTTGCGCCCTTCATTTGATCGAATAGATCATCAATTCTTGGCAATGGATACTGATTCTTGATCGTGGCCTTGTTCAGTTGACGGTAGTCAATGCAGAGCCTCCACGACCCATCCTTATTTCGTATGAAAATAACATGTGCACCCCATGGTGACACTCTAGGATGTATCAGTCCCAAGTCTAGCAACTCCTTTAGTTTCATTTTTAACTCTTGTAACTCTGGGGTTGACATCCGATAAGGCATTCTAGCTATCGGTTAAGTTCCTAGTTTTAGGTTTATAGTAAGCTCTAATTCCCTCTCCGGCGACATCCTAGGTAACTCCTCTGGAAATACGTCCACAAACTCTCTAACCACTAGAAGGTGTTCTAAACCTTCTGCTATTCCATTCTCATTTAATGCAAGGATCACATAAAGCTTGCACGCATGCTCTTCCATAGTTGTAAGGAAGAGATGAACCTCAGGGAAACTCCCTGGTTCCATCCTACAATCACACATCTCCATCCCTCGTCATCGACCAAGATCAAATTTTTCGTCTTATAGTTGAGTATCGCCTCATGCAACTCTAACCAATCCATACCAATCACGACATCACAATATCCTAGGATCATGACGTACAGGTTGGCCATTGTGACAAAATCTCCTAGGTTAAGGACACAGCCCATAACCTTTCCTCCAACCTTTTGTTTGGATCTCGAGGCCATCTCTACGAACCTAAAATCATCCTGTTCAACTACCTTTACCTTATTCCTTGTAGAGAACGTAAAATACAAAATTTGATATACAATTTAACATATATTTCCTTTCTCTATACGTAAATCATTCATTCACATCCTACAAGCATAAAAATTCTACTGAAATTCAATTCTATTTACAGCATGAAAAATAACTTAACATAGTAAAATTTAATTACCTCTTCCTGATGCTAACTTCTCCATTGACCTGGTTGTCTATCCTGTTGCTTTGATGCTGCCTGATGCACTGACCAACTCTGCCCAAACCGTGTTTCCTCCCTGCCAGCTAGGAGCAGCATGTCTGGCTTCCTAGCTCTAGGATACCGTAAGGATATCCTGGCCCCCGTGACCAAAACCCTTAGCAAAATCGTGCCCCCTACTTTTGGTTCACCAAAAACCCCTAAAACAAACTCCCCACACCAGAAAAATAATCACCTCAGACATACAGTCTTTACCCCTTCCCATGATTCTTCCTCCTCCCAAAATAATCATCCCCTTCTCGTAAGACTCCTCCTGTCATATCCCTCCTTCACCAACCCTTTCCTCCTCATTTATTTCCTTATCCCTACATTCATTATCTTATCCTCTTATGTAATGTCTTATCCTCTTATTTAATGTTTCTTATCCTTAAATTTAATGTTTCTTATCCCCTCCGTATACGTAAATCATTTAATTAAAAAAATTAAAATTATTAACCCTCTTAAATTTATTACCCATGTCATTGAATGTGATAGATAATTAATTAATTAATTAATCAAAAGTTATAACAATTAATTACGTAATTAATTTTACTTAATAATACCTAAGAATATATTCAACTAGTGTTGTTACATATACCCACCCTTCAGGAAAATTCATCCCGAAGTGAAGGTATCTTATGGTACAAAGGAAAAGAAACATGGTTCACACATTCATAACAATTAACCAACATTATCAGTAAATAAGTCAATAAAACTCATACATACTAGTGTATATGTACAAGAAATGCATGTGTAGCTAGTACATACAAGTCTCGTGCATGTACTAATAATAAAAAACTATCATCCTTTAGTAATTTATGTATGCATCCAATCCAATCAACAAGACTAGTCTTTTATAAAAGACAACAAACCAATCAATTGTTTGAGAAATCCTTTAATTACAATTATCCGGTTCAACAATTTTATTTAGACAAATGTCGTTTAGTTACGTAATTATGAATATTCATATATACACATTTTCTTTTTAGAAGGGAAAGCATTAAATTTCACCATCAGACAAATCTCCATACTTTCTAAACTATTTCTACTCATCCTTCCTCCCTAACTTACTTCCATCTCCATTCCTATCCTTCCTCTACTAGACTATCTTGGAGCATTAACTATATTGACCTAACTCCAAATAAAACCCGTAAGCGGAAGTGTCACTATCTCGACCAAGATTCCCTAGCAGGCAACTGACAGTCATCTTCACACATCTTGGGAAGCGTGAACTTACACCGTCCTCCCATGACTTCAGGTTTCTAAGGATACACGGTGGGAAATGCCTCCACTCCTCCTAATCATAACTAGGGTCCACACCCTACAATGGAATATACAATGGCACCGTGTTGATGGGGATTTTGTCATCGTTTATTCGGTTTTGGGTAGTGTCATCACCTGAAATCCTGCATTGGTCCACATATCATAGCAATGCATCCAAACCAATATAATTTCACATACAATATTCATATCATAATGTTTCTCGGCTAGTGTTCATGATATCCACTTTCATCATCATTACGTTGGCTATTTCATAGCCCATAAACTGCAAATTAGTCTATAACACAAACTCATACATTTCTATGCATTATCATCATGTAATTGCATACAATCATCATTTCTATTTGGTATCCTTGTACCAACAACTTAACATCAAAGTTTTCCAGTTAGAAATAGATCTCATAATATCCCATAATTCAATTTCGACACCCATTCATAAGATTATCATTTACCCAAAATAGATTGTTTCATATCCAATATCATTCTAATAGCATTTAAGCATTCATTAAATTCACATTCTCACAATATGTCACATCATATACATCATCATTAATAACATTTAAACATTCGTAAAATTTACATTCACATAATAGATCGCATTACATACATTATCATCAATAATATTTAAACATTCATAAAAGTTCATACATTTTAAAGTTTAAGTGTATCACTTAATAGTTTCATTGTGACTAGAAAATAAAGTATATAGGCCTCAGGTAATCCTAGCTGTCTAAGTCAAAAGGTGGTGTTACATACACCCAACCTTCAAGAAACATATTCTCGAGGTGGTCAAAAAAAGTGAGGGATAGTCTCATCGTAGTGTCTCGGCGTCTTCCCAAGTAGCAGATCCTAGACTATACTTGTCCCACTAGACCTTAACTTGGTCTACCAGATGGTTCCTGAGCTGTTGGACTCTATGGTCCAATATGTGTAATGGTTCTACCATGAGGGTTCCCACGTCCGATACCTGTAATTCCTTCCAATTTAGTTTATGTGATTCATCAACAACATAATGACGTAAAACAGATACATGAAAAACATTGTGAGTTTTATGCAAGTGGGGTGGTAGTATGAGATGATCATCAATAGGTCCAATTGTCTCTTGGATTCTAAACGGTCCAATAAATTGAGGTGGAAACTTTTTCCCCTTCTCGAACCATATGGTACTCTTATTAGGCCTGATATAAATGAAAACCCAGTCTCCCACTTCATAACTTCAGTCAGTCCTATGTGCATCCACATAACTTTTTTGCCTATCCTGTGCTTCCTTTAGTCTCTGCCTAATTTGAATCACCTGTTTCTCCATCTCTTGAATCAATTCTGGCCCAACTATTACTCGGTCTTCTAGTCTATCCCAACTCAATGGCGTTCTGCATAGCCTTCCATACAAAGCTTCGTAGGGTGGCATTCCGATGGAGCTATGAAAACTGTTATTGTAGGCAAACTCTACCAAAGGTAGGTACTTCTCCCACTGGGTTTGATTATCCATGACATACATCCTAAGAATGTCTTCCATGACTTGATTTACTCTCTCAGTTTTCCCATCTGTTTCAGGATGATAAGTTGTGCTTAAGTTCAAGTGAGTCCCCAACGCTGACTGCAAACTTGTCCAAAACCTAGAAGTGAATCAGGAGTCCCTATCTGAAATGATGTTCTTAGGTATGTCGTGCAAATGGATAACCTCACTTACAAACACACATTCCACATCAGTGACATCATAGGTGTCTCTAACCGGAATAAAATGAGCACTCTTGGTTAATGGCGCAGCTACACTCCTCAGAGCACGCCCACTTCCTCAGGATCTTCTTCCTCTCGCGGCCCAAAGAACTCAAGGTTCCTCTAACTCCCTATCGGGAGTTTTCCTTACCCACAACAACTCTTCAAGTGATCTCCCTTAGTGATCGGGAAATCAGACTTCGCGATTTCGTGAGTCCCGTGGTCGCACACCTTGTGCTTCACAATACCCCAAAACCCGATGGGTAAATGTCAACACCCTTCTGTTCCTATCAGGAATCCTTCCATCAGGATTTAGGCACTTTTGATGTCGAAACAACTTGCCTCGCTGATCCCCCGATTCTTGATATGCCAATAAACTGATGCGGCACGACACATGTCCTCCACTCAAGTGCTTGTAGTTATTTGGATGTCGCGTTTTGGAGTTTTACGATCCCTCCTGCACTGATTTTCACCTCGCCAAGAATTTCGATACCCTGATCCCCGATGCACGTGTGGGTTGACTATTCAACTCCTCGTCACTTCTATCAGGAATTCTGGATTTGCGGTATCACGAATCCTGATATCAATGGAGTCAGGACTTGCCTTTTTCAGATCCCTGATGTGATATGCCACCTGGCTTCCACTAACTCCTTTTGTGGCCCCACACGACTCTCCCGTCGGGATATCGCATTTCTCGACTTCGAGCTGCAAGATTTCTCTGTTCTTGAAAACTCCGATTTTCTGAACCTTGACTCCTCAAGATTCCCTGACACGTGTCCCAACAATGAACGGTTCTGATCCTGTCAGGATATCGCAGATCGCGATTCCGGATGTTATGATTTCTTTGCTTCCGGAATTCACGAAATGCCAAATTCCGATGCCTCTATTCACTAAAGCTTAACCCCGGTGCAGCTCCTACAAATTTAACGGATGATGGGATTTCCATGAGTTTCCTCCACAAGATCTTGACCGTCTATCCTCTCTCTTCGAGGATTCCTTGATGTGAAACCTTCAGTGCAGTCCTTCAACAAATTTTGAAGGTTCTACTCCTCCTGAGCTTTTCCAACTGCTCACTCTCTTAGAATTTGAACCCCTTTTCTCACACTCCTTGCAACAAATCTGCAAATGCGTCAAGTGTTCAATCTCCCTTGACTCTGCGCACACCTGCAACAACAGTCTTTTTATACTGGCTCAGAATCGCAACTCCGAGACTTCTTCTTGGCCTGTGCACTCCTTGCACAACACTGTGCTTAACTTCACCTTCAAGGAAATGAGAACAAAAGTTAACTCCAATTGAACCCTTCTGTCAATGCACTCCTTGAGGACAATTCAACTACACTCCTTGAAGGAATCCTCTAGTTCAATTAGAGAAACAATTTAAAATCATTCCATCTCCCTCTCAGACTTCTATTTGTACATGAAATCACATTCATAACATATAAAAGTAAATGCATGACAGGGAGTAAACATTCATGAGCACATCAACAATATACACAGAGAAACAACACAAACCATGAATTTGAGTCAAAGCTTTCTTCTATTGATTCAAATGCTTGTACATGGGTGTTCTTCATACAATTCTCTGCTTGCTCTTTTTCTTCCTGGATTGATAATAATACAATGATAAAATGAGGATGTCTATATCCGTTTTCCCTCTTGGACTCTAAAGCTATCAAATCTAGACTTAAATTCCTATCTACCATCATTAACTAATTTAAATGTTGACTACCTACTAAAGGATGAGAGCTAAAGGGCTCAAGGTCCATTACAATGTACAAAGGCACCTCCTCTTAAATGACTCATTTAATATTTTTCACAACAGTCCCAAGGCATTTTCAAAATTTGTGCGGGCTTGTCCAGCTGTCTTCCGCTCCACGCTGGCTCGCTTGATGGTGTTGGCGATGCTCCTACATCATACTCCCTGGCTTGAAAAATTTCATGGGCTCCTATCCATGAGCTCCTGCACGGTCTGTCCATGCTTTTGTATCACTGCTTTAGTCTCCCAGCTGGCATCTTCCAATGGGTGATTCTTCCACTTGACTAGATACTCATGATATTGTTTTCACCTGGTTTTCTTACCCACTCTCTTGTCCAGTATGCACTCCATCTGTGGATTTTCTGCAACTGGCAATTGTTTCATCCACTGGATCACTGGTTGTTCAGTTGGAATCTCTGCTTCTCTAGCCCTATATGGGTATAAATCTACGATATTGAATACCATAGATATCCCGATGTCATCCGACAACTCAATCTCATAAGCATTTTCTCTTAATTTCTTCAGGACCCTGCATGGCCCGATTTTCTTCATTTTCAGCTTGTTGTATGTTCCCCTTGGGAACCTTTCCTTCCTCAAATGTACCATAACTAGATCACCAACTTCAAACCGAAGTTGTCGCTATGTTGATCTTCTCTGCGCTTATATTCCTGACTTGACTTCAGCAGTCGCTCCTTCACCTGACTGTGAAGTTCCTTCATTGCCTCAGCAAATTCCTCTGCACTAGCACTACTAGTAGCAGTTTGTTCTGAATCCCTTAGTTCAGACACTCCTCTCGGCTGTATCCCATACACAACCTGAAATGGGCTTTTCCCTGTACTTCGATTCACTGAATCGTTGTATGCGAACTCTGCTTGTGGTAATATATTATCCCAACTGCTATGGTGCTCTATCACCAAGCTCCTTAGCAAGTCTCCTAGACTTCTATTGACCACTTCTGTTTGTCTGTCTATCTGCGAATGATAAGCATAACTAAATGCCAGGTTATTTCCCAGATTTTTTCATAAGGTCCTCCAAAAATGCCCTATGAATTTGGTATCTCTGTCTGAAACTATGCTTTTCGTTAATCCATGAAGTCGAATGACCTCCTTGAAAAACAAATTTGCGATGTGCGTCAGATCGCTAGTTTTCTGGCATGGAATGAAGTGTGCCATCTTAGAAAACATGTCAATGACCACAAAGATTGAATCAACACCTATTTGTTTCCTCAGTAACCCCAATACATAATCCATACTAATCGCCTCCCATGGCCTCTCTAGTATGGGAAATGGTTGATAAAAGCCTGCATTCTGCTTTCTCCCCTTCGAATGCTGGCAAACTCTACACCTGTCAACAAACCTATTGACATATGTTCACATTCCCAGCCAAAAATATGATTCACTCAGCTTCGCGAATGTTTTTTCATGACCAAAGTGTCCTGCTAATCCACCACTGTGCTTCTCCTTTAACAAGTTCTCCCTCATGGAGCAATTTGGAATACACAGTTGATTGCCTCTAAATAGAAATCCTTCCTCGATCATATAATCTATCCAAGGGCTTCTTTCGCTGAGAACTGGATTCTCAGCTGCTTCATACGCTTCTCCAAAGTCTTCATCACCTGCATACATGTCCCTGAGATTTTCAAACCCCAATGTTTTGACTCGGAATTCCTGCAGCAACAAACACTTCCTGCTCAAAGCATCAACCACTTTGTTAGCAATACCCAAAATATGCTTAATCACAAATGTGAAATTATGCATATACTCTACCCATTTGGCATGTTTCTGATTCAACTTCTCCTGTTGAGTCACAAACTGCAATGCATGATTATCACTGTACAAAACAAATTCTTTTGGGATCAAGTAATGCCTCCACTTCTTCAATGCCTGAATGATAGCATAAAATTATTTATTATACGTGGAGTATTTCAGCTTTGCCTCATCGATCTTCTCGCTTAAATAGACAACTAGTCTGTCTTCCTGACTCAAGACCGCTCCTGTGGCAAACCCATTTGCATCACACTTCACCTGAAATGTTTTCTGGAAATCCGGCAACACCAACACTGGTTGTTCTGTGATCTTCCACTTCAACAGATTGAAGCTTTTCTCAGCCTCTGTTGTCCAATAAAAATACTTATGCCGCTTCTTCACTGTGTCCATCATCGCTGCACTAATTCCACTAAAATTCCTGATGAACTTTCGGTAGAAACTAGACAAACCATGAAAACTCCTCACCTCAAAAATATTTCTCGGTGATGGCCAATTCTTAATCACTTCCACCTTATCTGGATCCATCTTCAACTCATTCGCTGAAATAACAAAACCCAAGTAAATGATCTTTGTCTTCATGAATGGATATTTCCTCATGTTAATCAACAACTTCTGCTACTGTAGCTTCCTCATCACAATGGTCAAATGCTTCAGGTGTTCAACCTCTGATTTATTGTAAATCAGTATGTCATCCAAATAAACAACGAAAAACTTCCCGATGAATTCCTTCAAGACTTCATTCATCAACCTCATAAAGGTACTTGGTGCATTGGTCAAGCCAAACGGCATGACTAGCCATTCATACAGCCCTTCGTTGGTCTTGAAGGTTGTCTTCCATTCATTTCCTTCTCTCATGCGAATCTGGTGATATCCGCTTTTCAAATCTATTTTTGAAAAAAAATTTGCTCCACTCAAGAAATCCATCAGATCATCCATTCTCGGCAATGGAAATCTGTACCTGATGGTTATTTTGTTGATCGCTCTTGAGTCGGTACACATTCTCCAACCTCCATCTTTATTTGGACTGAGTACTGTCGGAACAACACATGGACTCAAGCTTTCTCTGACTAACCCTTTGTCCAACAACTCCTGGACCTGCCTCTTGACCTCTTCATTTTCTTGCGGCGTCAATCTGTATGCAGCTTTGTTTGGAAAACTAGCTCCTGGTATGAGATCAATGTGATGACTCACACTTCTCATTGGTGGCAACGAACGAGGTAATTTGTCCACTATGATGTCAGTGAACTCTTCCAACAGTTCTTGAATCTCATCTAGCAAATCATCCACTCTTGTGCTAGTCGGAACGATCATCGGCTTCCTAACCACAAAGAATTGTGGATCTTCCTTCTTCTTCACCTCATTAAGTAGTTCCTTCCCACTCATGAGAAGTATTGTGTTTCTTACTTCCGGATTCACCTCTTTATCTTTTATTGGAAGAAACATATGGGTTCTCCCATTCTTCTCCAGGGTATATGTGTTCATTCTCCCATCATGAATCACATTTCTGTCATATTGCCATGGTCTACCCAGCAATAAATGAAATACGTCCATGGGAATAACATCACACAAGATCTTATCATTATATCCACCTATTTTGAATTCAACCAAGCATTTCTTAGTAATAGTTACCTGGTGTCCCTTCTGTAGCCATAAAACTCTATATGGGCTTGGATGATCAGTCGTCTCCAGATCCATCTTTTCTACCATCTCGGTTGAAACGAGATTATCCGTGTTACCACTGTCAACAATAACCTTGCACACCCTGTCCTTGGTTTTCCAAGCTGTTTTGAAAAGTCTGGTCCTTTGAGATGAGTCCTCCACCTCCGTTCTGGGTGTTAAGAGAACTTTTCGCATCATCAATGACCTTCTGCCTTCTGCRTCTTCGGCCTCAGCATCCCACTTCTGCGCTTCGTTGATGTGAGCTTCTCCAATGTCCTTCTTTTTCTCTGGACACTCAAATGACCTGTGGCCATTTTTCCCATATGTGAAACATGTGATAATACCACCTCTTCCTCTTCCTCTACCTATGGTACGAGGAAAAGTGTTTGCGTCAGCATAATCTCCTCTCTACTCATTATGCTGCCCTCTCTGTTCGACATATGGCCCTCTCTGTGAGGTCCCACCTCTCTCAATCTTACCCTGAGGTTTCTTCCATTCCTCCTTGGGCTTATGGTACTTGTCCTGGGCAACTGACTTGCCTTCTGGCTGAATCCTGCCTCGCCCTTGCTGACCTTTCTTACGGCTCAGCTTCTCTTTCGCTTTCAAAGCCATATGATAGGCATCCTCCACAGTCTGGATGGTCTCCATACTCAATTCATCCTGAATGTCGTATCTCAAACCATTCAAATATCTAGCAACCTTCTCATCATCGGTCTTCTGATGACCTGCTCTAATGTTTAGTCGATAGAATTCCTCAGTATATTCTTTCATTGTCATCAGCTTCTGTCTCAGGTTTTGCATCCTCCTGAACAAAGTAATTTGATAGTCTCTTGGGATGAACTTCGCCTTCATCTTCGCAATCATTCGATCCCAACTCTTGATCTTCTGCTTACCTTTGCAGCGTCTGTTAGCTTATATCTCGTCCCAGCATAAGGATGCATGTCCCTTCAAGCGTGTGACAGCATGTCTGACCTTCTTATCCTCTTCAATATCCTCATAATCGAAGTAGGTGTCAAGAGCTCGGATCCAATCCAGAAGCTCCTCTGCATCCAAATTTCCCTCGTAAACTGGAATGTCCATTCTTTCCTTCGCACCCATCTGCGAAATAGCTTTAATTAGGCACTCTTTTGCTGCATCTTCGGTTGTAACTTCCTCCTCGTGTTCAACCTCTACTTCACTGTCGAAATCACTAAGATCCCCTACACTAGCTGTGCATCTTTGCGTTGTCTCCATCTCTTCAAGTCTTGCTCGGAGATCACGCATCTGTCTCTCCATTTCTGGATTTCCTACCGGCCTACCTCTTCTCCGCACCTCCCTATCCTCTGGGTTAGGTGATTGTATTTCTCTCCTGGGCGGCATGGTGAATTCTTTCTCTTCTGCTACAGAAATAAAAGAGATATTCCCCGCTCTGATACCACAACTGGCACATCCGCACTCCTTGGAGCATGCCTGCTTCCTCAGGATCTTCTTCCTCTCGCGGCTCGAAGAACTCAAGGTTCCTCTAACTCCCTATCGGGATTTTTCCTTACCCACAACAACTCTTCAAGTGATCTCCCTTAGTGATCGGGAAATCGGACTTCGTGATTTTGCGAGTCCCGTGGTCGCACACCTTGTGCTTTACAATACCCCGAAACCCAATGGGTAAATGTCAACAACCTTCTGTTCCTATCGGGAATCCTTCTGTCAGGATTTCGACACTTTTGATGTCGAAACAACTTTCCTCGCTGATCTTCAAATTCCCGATATGCCGATACACCGATGCAACACAACACCTGTCCTCCACTCAAGTGCTTGTAGTTATTTGGACGTCGCGTTTCGGAGTTTCACGATCCCTCCTGCAGTAATTTTCACGTCACCAAGAATTCCAATACCCCGATCCCAGATGCACGTGTGGGTTGACTATTCAACTCCTCGTCACTTCTATCGGGAATTCTGGATTCGCGGTATTGCGAATATTGATGTCAATGGACTCGGGACTTGCCTTTTCCCAATCCCTGATGTGATATGCCACCTAGCTTCCACTAACTCCTTCTGTGTCCCCACACGACTCTCCCGTCAGGATATTGTGTTGCGCGACTTCGAGCTGCAAGATTTCTCTGTTCTTAAAAACTCCAATTCTCTGAACCCCGACTCCTCGGGATTCCTTGACACGTGTCCCAATGATGAATGGTTCTGATCCTGTTGAGATATCATGGATCGCAATTCCGTATGTTATGATTTCTTTGCTTCCGAAATTCACGAAATGTCGAATTTCGATGCCTTTATTCACTAAAGCTTAACCTCGGTGCAGCTCCTACAAATTTAACGGCTGACGAGATTTCCACGAGTTTCCTCCACAAGATCTCGACCGTCACTCCTCTCTCTTCGAGGATTCCTTGATTTGAAACCTTCAATGCAGTCCTTCAACAAATTTTGAAGGTTCTACTCCTCTTGAGCTTTTCCAACTGCTCACTCTCTTAGAATTTGAACCCCTTTTCTCGCACTCCTTGCAGCAACTCTGCAAACGCGTCAAGTGTTCAACCACCATTGACTCTGTGCACACCTGCAACAACAGTCTTTTTTACTGGCTCAGAATCACAACTCTAAGACTTCTTCTTGGCCTGCGCACTCCTTGCACGACACTATGCTTAACTCCAATTGAACCCTTCTGTCAACGCACTCCTTGCGGACAATTCAACTGCACTCCTTGAATAAATCCTCTGGTTCAATTAGAGAAACAATTTAAACTCATTCCATCTCCCTCTCAGACTTCTATTCGTACATGAAATCACATCCATAACATATAAAGAAAATGCATAACAGGAAGTAAACATTCATGAGCACATCAACAATATACACAGAGAAACAACACAAACCACGAATTTGAGTCAAAGCTTTCTTCTATTGATTCAAATGCCTGTACATGGGTTTTCTTCATACAATTCCTTGCTTTCTCTTGTTCTTCCTGGATTGATAATAATACAATGATAAAATGAGGGTGTCTATATCCGTTTTCCCTCTTGGACTCTAAAGCTATCAAATCTAGACTTAAATTCCTATCTACCGGCATTAACTAATTTAAATTTCGACTACCTACTAAAGGATGAGAGCTAAAGGGCTCAAGTTCCATTACAATGTATAAAGGCGCCTCCTCTTAAATGACTCATTTAAGATTTTGCGCAACAGTCCCAAGGCATTTTCAAAATTTGTGCTGGCTTGTCCAGCTGTCTTCCGCTCCACGCTAGCTCGCTTGATGGTGTTGGCGATGTTCCTGCATGAGTTAACTTATCCACTATCATAAGAATGACATTGTGTCTATGAGATGTGAGCAGAAACCCCACAAAAAAACCCATAGAAATGACTTCCCAATTGGACATAGAAACATCATGTGGTTTTAAGAGGCCTGCTGGGTGATGGTGGTTGGCTTTCACTTGTTGACACTCTAGGCATTTGGAAACGAATGGAGTACATCTCACTTCATGCCTACCCAGAAAAAGAGCTTCCTCATATCTGCATACATCTTCTTCACACTTGGATGCACACAATAAAGTGCTCTATGGGCTTCCTTCAGTATGATGCTTCAAATATCCCCATTTTCAGGGATGTACATCCTTCCTCGATATCTTAATAGTCCATCTACTTTCAGAATATATCCTTCATACTTTGGATCTAACTACCTCCCACTCTGGAGGTTTGAAGTAACCTTTAAATACCAACTGTCTCCTTGGAGTTGTGTCAACACATGTTCCCTCAGATTGACCTTTAAGGGTATCAAGGAGAATATATGTGGTCTCCTACTCAAGGCATCTGTGACCACATTTTCCTTTCCCTTGATGTACGAAATACCAAAATCATACTCACTCATAAACTCACTCCATCGCCTTTTCCTAGCATTCAGATCTCTTTGACTGAAGAGATGTTTTAAACTTTGATGGTCTGTTTTAAGCTCAAAGTTTCACCCCACAAGATAGTGCCTCCAAAGTTTCAGAGCTAGCATTACAGCTGCCAACTCTAAATCATGAGTCACGTATAACTCTTCATGTTTATTCAACTTCCTTGATGCATAAGCTATCACTCCTCCATATTGCATTAGTACAACCCCCAACCCTTTCTTTGAGGCATCCGTGCAGACTGTGAACTCCTTTTCCATATCCGACACTCGTAGAATTGGCGCACTAGTCAATAACGTCTTAAGCTCAATGAATACACTATCACATTCTTCTTTCCATTCATACCTGACCCCCTTGCATTGCAAAGTGGTGATGGGTTTCACTCTTTTTGAGAATCCTTCCACAAATCTCCAGTAATAACCTGCTAGCCCCATAAAGCTTCTCACCTCATGTGCATTTTTCGGCATTGGCCACTCCATAATGGCCTTTACCTTTTCTAGGTCCAAAGAGATTCCTTCGCCATAAATGATATGACCTGAATAGTGAATCTCTTTCTGGAAGAAGGAACACTTCGAAAGCTTCCCATAAAATTTGTTCTCTTTAAGGTAGGACAACGCTACTCATAAGTGGTCCTCATGTTCTCTTTCGTTCTTGGAATAGATGAGGATGTCATCTAGAAAGACTTGTATAAATTGATCTAAGTACTTTCAGAATACATTGTTCATGAGACTCATGAACACTGCTGGTGCATTGGTCAATCTGAAAGGTACTACGACAAACTCGTAATGTCCAAATTGAGTTCGAAAGGCAGTTTTTGGGATATCCCCTTCCTTAATCCTTAACTGATGATACCCTGATCGCAAATCGATCTTTGAGAATACTGCTGCTCCTTTCATTTGATCGAAGAGGTCATCTATTCATGACATTGGGTACATATTTTTCACTGTAGCACGATTCAAGTCCCTGTAGTCTATACACAGTGGTAAGGATCCATCCTTCTTCTTTACAAAAATTACTGGTGCACCCCAAGGTGAGACACTGGGCCTTATTATCCCTAAGTCCAGCAACTCTTTCAACTACATTTGCAATTCACAAAGTTCTGGCACTGTCATCCGATAGGAAGTCTTGGAGATTGGTTCTGCACCAGGTTTTACCTCAATAGTAAAATCAAGCTCCCTCTCAGGGGGTAACCCTGGTAACTCATTCAGAAAAACATCCTTAAATTCTGACAATACCGGGTACTGATCCAATGAAGGTCCCCTCCCCTTATTCACTACTTCCACTACATAAAGTCGACAACCTTGCCTCAAGCATCGCTTAACCTTCATAGTTGATATAAAGAGTAGCGACACTTTTCCCCATACACCCTGGATCTCTACTGGTCTTCCTTCATCGTCGACACAAAGCACCCTCTTTGTGAAACAATCTACCAAGGTTTGGTGAGCTACTAACCAATCCATTCCAATGATTAGGTCATACGCCCCGAGAGTAGTGACGTATACCTTCAACCTGGTAGTACACACTCCCAGGTCTACTATACAATTATCAATGCTAGGTCCTACCGCTTGTTTTTCCCCTGAAGCCATCTCGACTTGTTTAAATTCATCGTGCTCGTAGGCTGCCAACCCACTCTTTTCTAATGCAGACAGTGAAATGAAATTGTTTGTGGCACTAGAATCAAATAAAATATTAATGTTGATATGATTTAGCATACCTGATGACTCCACCACCATGGATTGATGTTCGGCCTGGTGATCATTAACCACTGTGTAAATCTGGTGGNGCTAGGTCCTACCGCTTGTTTTTCCCCTGAAGCCATCTCGACTTGTTTAAATTCATCGTGCTCGTAGGCTGCCAACCCACTCTTTTCTAATGCAGACAGTGAAATGAAATTGTTTGTAGCACTAGAATCAAATAAAATATTAACGTTGATATGATTTAGCATACCTGATGACTCCACCACCATGGATTGATGTTCGGCCTGGTGATCATTAACCACTGTGTAAATCTGGTGGCTGCTACTTGCTCTCCCCATCGGTGCCTTTCCTTCTCTATGCACAGACCCTGATTATAACTCTGGACAGTCACACTGGTAATGGGGTCTTTTGCACCCCCAACAGGTAACACGAGAATGAACCTGTGCACTGTTATGTGACTGTCTCTGAAATGAGCTCCTTCCCCTGGAACCCCGGCCACTAATAGTTATTCCCTGAGATGGTCGTGGCCCTTTCTATGTTGTTGGTGATGAATGAGATGCTGCACTCCCTACCATTGAAATCCCTGCAGCTACTGTCCTTGGCGTGACTCTGTTACCATATGGCGGTGACCTTGAGCCCCCTCCCCTGGGAAATGTCCTAGGGGCCCTCCCGACGAATCCAGGATGATATGGAAATGTCGGTCTTGTACCCCAGTTAATTTCATGTGTTCCTCCACATAATGCACATTTTCTACAGCTTCCACTACCGAAGACGGTTTCCAAATCCACACCATAGCTCTTATCTTAGGGTTCAATCCATAGATGAAGTGCTCTACCTTTCGTTGTTCATTATCCATATACGAAACATATTTGACCAATTACATAAATCTAATCTCGTATTCTTCTATAGTTTTGTTTCCCTCTACTAAGGCATGAAATTCCCCTACCTATTGTTCCTCATAGTACACTGGCAGATATTTCCTTTGGAACCTCTCCTCGAAAAGTTCCCAAGATACTGTGTCTGAGGTAAGGTGCAGTTGTCTTTCTAGGTTGCCCCACCAGTTCAAGGCATTGTCTATTAACTGAAAAATTGTGATCTTCACCTTTGAGTTGCACTCATAGTCCCTTAAGGAAAAACACCTTGTCATGCCTTCCAACCATGCTTCTGTGCGTTCACTAGTGCGACCCTTGGAAAACTCTGGAAGTTTGATCTTCTACAATTCTTGCGTGATGTCTTCAGGTGGAGTTCCTCCCCCTGAATCCCTTGACACTTTTGGATTACCCATTCCAGATGGTGGGGGTTCCACTTCAGTCCTTGTTGGTTGTCGCCCCTTTAAAGTCTCATTAATGGCCTCCAACGAGCGCAGTATGAGAGCTAGTTCGGGCGATGGTGGTGGCGGTGTTGGCAGTGTTGGCGGTGCCTGCGACGATGCTCCCCTGCCTCGATTCCCTTGAGTCTTGACCATCTTGTATTATTTAACCTACATCAACCAAAGTTGTTAGGGTGAGTTCAAGGACGTTTCAAATTGGTGCTACTCAAACTAGAAATAGGGTTAGGCGTAAGTTTTTCTCTACTTGCCTGTAAATAGACATTACTCTATTTAGCGGAATGGATGGGTTAGGATTACGATTAAGAGTCTAAGCTTGATTTCTTCGCCTAAAAAAAAGCTATTGGTTCCCTTTCCCTGTAGCTACGCTAGCATCGCACCACACTCATCAATTCCACTTGCTTACTCTCCTAGTGCGTATGTCGCCTCCTTCATGCTTGTCCTAGTCTAAGTCCTTTAAACTTTTTGCTTACAACTGATTAAGGTGACTTCCAACCTTATGTTTATTAATTATTAAAGACTAATAATCTAGACTAAACTTAATCCTAAGTTTCAATCACCTTAATCAACACTTTCAATTTATTCCCAAAAATTAATATTATTATTAGTGTTAATTAATTGATCACTAATTTACTTAATCCTCCCAATAAATTTAATTATTATTATTTTTTTCTCCAAGGCACATACATGGTGCATTGGTGTTTAGTTTTTCCTTAAGGCTTGGGCAGTGGGTGGTGGTCATGGGTTCAAAACCCATAGACTGCATATCACCCCCCTTTTGTAACATTTTTTTCTATATAATCAGTTTAAATTAATTAATTTAAATTTTAAATCCCTAATTCAAAATAAAACTTGATTTATTTAATTTACCTACTAATCACCTATCTAATCCCTAATTCAATTAACCACTTAAATTAATTAATCTTCCTATTTATTCTCATTAATTAATTGATTAGTTATCACTAGTATATGTATTTAGATTTAAATATTATTGTTATTAAATAATTAACATTTAACCTAAATTACACATTAATATTTTAACCCTTAATTAAAGATAATAACAATGTCTTTAATAAAATATCTTCTCGTTTTTCTTATTTTTTATTTTTTTTTAATAAAACAAAATTATAAAAATAACAATAAACCAATATAATATAAAAAGAAAAATTAGAATAAAACAATTACAAAATAAAAAAAAATAAGTAAAAATTAAAATAATAAATGAATAAAAAAATCTAGAGTCGGGTAGTGGGTCCTCGCAGGAGGCCCATGTGCCTCCCCCCTTATCCCTCGAAATCCCTACACCTAGCTCTCCAAACCCTAAAGGCGTCCTTCACTTCCGCCCCTTTTCTCTATCTCCTCTCCACTCTGCTCTGTCCCTCTCGATAGGCTCAATGCCCGGCTCTGAGCACTGGTGCTTGGGCGATGGCTTGTGTGTATTATGTTTTGCATTTGGCTTGGAGGCGAGTGAGCTCTCGTTCCTCTGGTTGTTGCGCACTCCGTAGTTCCTCGTGGGATTCGTGTTCAGCGCTAGGCTTGTATATTGTTTTGTCTCTGGCATTGGTCATTGGTGCTTGGTGCCTGGTGCACGTCTCATGGGCTTGGCACTGGTCTTTGTGTTGTGTAATGGATAGTTGGACATGTTGTATGGATACTTATGGTATGTTGTTTGATCTTGTGTTTTTCTCTTTCTCTTTTGTTGACTGACCTGTGTTGTATTTTGGTTGTAGGTCGCATTGTGCTGGTGGACGTGTATCGCGTGAGCTTGGCTCCCTCCTTGGTGTGGGTGTTGTCGTTACTTGGATTCTTCGCTTGATATTCGACTTGCACCTGTTTTTCTTTTTATTTATTAATATTTTTTTTGTTTTCTCCTCGCATTTATGCCGGAGACGTCGCCAATGCTATGGGATTTGGCTTATGTAGATAAAAAATGATGAACAGGATTGTAGCACTCTACTCACCAATTCAAAAGGAAAGGAATAGAACGCTTCGCTCTACCGGATGCTTCAAATCTCGTGTAACGAGCGATCTCTTTACCCTCACAGACGCAAAATTCCATCCCAGATTTCTATTGTTGTGTAGCAATAGAAGCCTGCTCATGCTGCTCTGGCATTTCTTCCTCTCCCTCTCTCTGCTCTTGACAGGAGGGTGTGCAGCGCGCGACTCTGCATTCTTGTGTGGGATAGCGGGGTTCTTCATCACTCATTTCTCTATCATAAAGCCTTCTCCCGTCTCAACATACTGTGTAGATATTTGGTCCTCCAAGATTCGTCAGCTTGGCTTTATGAATTATAATGCCAAGAATGTTTTGTTAGCTTCTGAGTGAATGAGGTATTCGTGCCACTATGATTATTATTGGGCTTCTGTGTTTCAGGTATACCTTATTGTTTTATAATATTTTTGCTAATGGTTCTGGTCAATAAGGGATCACTTGTCTAAAGAAATGGCATGGTTCAAGGGATCACTTGTATAAGTAAATGGTCTGTAAGCAATAATTACAAGCACTATCTAAGGGTTGAATTCATCACAACATGGCTTATATCTAAGTTAAATCCTATGTTTTGTGCTTAATTTTGGGTTTTTGTCTTTAGGAAACTATGGTCCATTAACTTTAGAGCCAAATAGTTAATACCTTCAAAAGTTTCTATATTTGATATGACCCTTTTGTGTGAACTAGAGAGATGCATTGTTGAGCTTCACAAAATTCTAAGTACATGTTAAATAAATTTGGGTTTCAATGGGTATTTACTAGTGTGCAAATTCAATACACAGTTTAGATTCAATTCACCGCTGCAGCTGTAGAAAGCACCTTGCTTCTGTTCATCTAGTAAAGGGATGTGGTCAACGACAATTGGATGGTTAATTTAAAGGAACAGAATAATTCCTTTATTTAATTAAAAATATAATATAAATCCAGTAATTTCTGTGTGGACAAATTCTTGTTGCATATTTTGCAATCTTTTTTTTTTCCAAATCCTTAATAGAAGCACCTCTAATTGTCTTTGGTGGATCCGAGTGGTAACACAACAACCTATAGGCTGATTGAATTTTGAAGAATCATTTGTGGCCATTGACTAAATCCCTTTTAGAACTAGGAGACACCTAAATGATTGCCTATGCCAATATAAAAGCTTTCTCTACCCAAACTTTCTATAGCTATAGATTAAATATAAACTATTTTGTATTTTCATTTGCATAAGAATTCAGGATGGCTCTATAGCACTGGGTTATATTTTGCTAACTGGTGTGTTGGCAGTGATTATTGTAGAAGTTAAATCTTGCCATTTTTAGTTGCAATCATTATAGCTTTATTTATTTACTTATTATATTTTTTTTTATTCTTATAATTTGTTATTTAGATAGATTTATGTAATCAAACCCTCACGCTCTTAGTTATATGTCTTGGTTGCAAGAACGAACTCTTACAGATAAACAACTGGATTGAACAGGTTAACATATAGTTGGCTCAGATGGAAATGATATATTTTCTGCAACACTGTCTCTTCTTCATGATTTAATTAATTTGTTCTCTTAGGGTTTCTGAGACACTCTTGTCATTCTCTAGGGTTGTAGGTGTATTTTTTTTTTTGCAATAATTTTGCATTATTCCTGGCCTTTAACAACTCTAAATTAAGGGTTTCCAGGGTTGTAATTAAAGGGCTTCAGGTTGCAGGTTTTCAAGGTTGTTTATAGGACACATACCATAGCTTTCAATCAAGAGGATGGGTGGGTAGGTAGGCCCATGGCCCCAGATTTTAAACTATAGCTCTGATACCATGTGTAGAGACCGTAAAATACAAAATTTGATATACAATTAAACATATATTTTCTTTCTCTATACGTAAATCATTCATTCACATCCTACAAGCATTAAAATTCTGCTGGAATTCAAATCTATTTACAGCATGAAAAATAACTTAACATAATAAAATTTAATTACCTCTTCCTGATGCTAATTTCTCCATTGACCTGGTTGTCTAGCCTATTGTTTTACTGCTGCCTGATGCGCTGACCAACTCTTCCCAAACCGTGTTTCCTCCCTGCCATCTAGGAGCAGCATGTCCAGCTTCCTAGCTCCAGGATACTATAAGGATATCCTGGCCCCCGTGCCCAAAACCCCTAGCAAACCGATGCCCCTTGCTTCTGGTTCACCAAAAACCCCTAAAACAAATTCCCCACACCAGAAAAATAATCACCTCAGACATATAGCCTTTCCCCCTTCCCATAATTCTTCCTCCTCCCAAAATAATCATCCCCTTCCCATAAGACTCCTCCCGTCATATCTCTCCTTCACCGAACCTTTCCTCCTCATTTATTTCCTTATCCCTACATTCATTATCTTATCCTCTTACTTAATGTCTTATCCTATTGTTTAATGTTTCTTATCCCCTCCATATATGTAAATCATTTAATTAAACAAATTAAAATTATTAACCCTCTTAAATTTATTACCCATGTCATTGAATGTGATAGATAATTAATTAATTAATTAATTATTTAATCAAAAGTTGTAATGATCCCAAGCCAAATTCTTTCTTGGAATCACTAACTACTACTACTTTATTGAGTTATTAAGTGCATACAAGATTAATCAACACATGGAAATCACAATATATTCAAGATGTAGAAGCACAAGCAAAGATCTGACCTTTTTATTATGAGCAATGTAAGATCAATACAATAGATGGTCGATCTGGCATAAACCTCAGATGGTCGTACAAGAAATAGATATGAGCTGCTACAAAATTCTCTCACTAATACAAAATAATGCCTCCAAAGGCGGAATAAGAAATGAAGATCAATACAAGCAAATATGAATGCCAAACTCTCCAGCTGAAGAATACCACGCTCCAATAGAAGGCTAAAACCCACAATAACTCGGCCCTACTGCCAAAAGTGTCCAATCACCCTAAGAAATATGCCAATTGATAGATCGGGTGATGGTAAGAATAACCCAGATTCCTGAATCTCCAAGATCCCTCTCAATCTCCATAGATATGAATTTCCCACTGAATGGGGTGCCCCACTGGATGGCTGAAACCCTAGCTGTTTCGGCCCTAATGAAGGAGGCCTCCAAATGATCTGAAACTCTCCAAGAATATAGATTGGGCGATGGTAAGAATAACCCAGGTTCCTGAATCTCCAAGATCCTCCTCAATCTTCGTAGATGTAAATTTCCCACTGAATGGGGTGCCCCACTGGATGACTGAAACCCTAGCTGGTTCGGCCCTGATGAAGGAGGTCTCCAAATGCTTTGAAACTCTCCAAGAATATAGATCAGGCAATGAGAATCATGTGGGAGAAGTTTCGGACTCAGATCTCAAGTAGATCTCCCTAGATATGAGTTTTAATGAATTATAAGACATCCCTTATGGCTCCAAGACGTCCCAATCTGCAAACAAGTGTAGAATGATGATAACCCTCCAGAAAATCCCTCAAAATGATGGTCCTCCCCCTTATGAAGCACTAGATGAAGATGGGATAAGACTAGAATGGTGTGGAGGAGTCTTTCATCCCCGAGACCAAGCTGTGGAACAAGGTGAGTGGATATTTCACCACTGAGTTGCTCACAAGGGTTTGTACAACAAACCCCCAAACTGAATGCTCAAGAGCAATAGCAAATGCTAATCCAAAACCAGAATGAATAATAGGTGCACCCNCTTCTATTTTTTGTTGAGTTATCTTTTACTCCTTTATCCTTTTCCTTTCTTAAGTCAACTTAAAAATATAACTTTTAACTTCTTGACTTTTTCCCCCCTCAGTGTGAGACTATGACCTAGTGGGGGTGCCCAGGCCACTGAGTCTCCTCATCACCTCTCTAAGAGGTGGGGAACATTACAGTCTCCCCTGCTTGAAGTTGCTTGTCCTCAAGCAATTCCAAACCTGCTTCTCTAACCACGTTCTCCTGCTCCCAAGTGGCATCCTCAATGGGTAAATCGTTCCACCTGATCAGATACTCCTTGATGCTTCGATTTCGGAGCCTCTTCTCTCTGACTTATAACACCTCCTCTAGAATCAAAACAAGTTTTCCCTCCTCATCCATGGGACCCAATTCCTCAATAGGCCTGACGTGTTGACCGAGGGATTTTTTAAGGCATGAGACATGGAAAACATTGTGGATTTTTCTACCCTGTGGAAGCTCCAGCTCATAAGCTACTGCCCCTATCCTCTTGCTGACTCTGTAAGGTCCAAAGAAACGTGGCTACAGTTTCTCCACTCCACTTCTCTTAATGGAGGCCTGCCTGTATGGCTGCAACCTAAAATAGACTAAATCGTCAACCTCAAAGGTACGCTCAACTCTGTGCTTGTCTACTTGGACCTTTTGCTAGTTTTGTGCCCTTTGTAAATGATCCTTCAATTCCATGAGAATGTCTTGGCTTTGCTGTATCCAATCTTGTACCATCGGAGCCCTACTGTCACCAAATGAAATCTCCACAAATGATAAAGGATCATAGCTATATAAATATCTAAAGGGTGACATGCCAATGAACATATGTTGGGTGGTGGTGTAGCAATATTCTCCCAAATGTAACCATCTTACCCATGCTTTTTGTTGTCCTGCTACGTAGTTTCTAAGGTAACCTTCCACCCATTTGTTGACTATCTCAGTCTGATCATCCATTTGAGGGTGATAGCTAGTACTAGGAGTCAATGTTGTACCCACTAATCTGAACAACTCCTGCCAAAACGTACTCATGAATCTGTTGTCCCTGTCACTGATGATGGTTTTGGGTGGGCCATGTAGTCTGAACACCTCTCTGAAAAATAATTCGGCAACCTGTGTTGCAATGAAGTCTGTGGCTATGGGAAAAAAGTGTGCAAACTTTGTCAACCTATCTACCACCACGAAAATGCAATCTTTCCCCTGTGCTTTGGGCAACCCTGTGATGAAATCCATGGATATATTTTCCCACTTGTGCTCTGGAATAGGTAGGGGTTGCAACAGTCCTGCAGCGTGTGTGTTCTCATCCTTTTTTTCTTGGCATGTAGTTCATTCTTTGACATGATTCATCACATCTTCCTTGAGGCCTTTCCATGCAAATCTCTGTCTCACCTGCCTGTATGTCTTACTGATGCCCTGATGCCCTGCTACTAGTGAGTTATGACATGCATGCAGGATCTTACCTTTGAGAGTTGATCCAGGAACTAAAAAGATCCGGCCTTTGTAATAGATGAGGTCATTTATGACCCTGAAGTTGTCATCCTATATTTGCCCATCCAACAGTTGACAAGTGAAATGATCCTTTGCATATTCCACTATCAAGTGTTCCTTCCAGTTGACTGACATACCGGACATGGAAAAAATGGATGGCCTTCTGGATAATGCATCGGCCACTGCGTTGTTATTCCCTTTGATGAATTCAATGTCAGAGTCGTATGCTTGTATTTTGCTTACCCATTTTTGCTGTCTTTCATTCAAATCCTTCTGCTCCAATAGATATTTAATACTGTTATGGTCTGATTTGACCACAAACCTTGCACCTACCAAATATTGCCTGAATTTGGCTAGTGCATGCATGATAGCCAACATTTCTTTGTCGTAAAGGCTATAAAGTAGTTCAGGACCCCTGAGTTTCTGACTTTCATAGGCAATGGGGTGCCTATTCTGCATCAACACGGCCCCTATACCTTCTCCCGAGGCATCACTCTCCAAAGTGAAGGGTATGCCGAAATCAGGAAGAGCTAGAACTGGGCAGGTGCTCATGACCTCTTTCATTTTCTCCATCGTGACTTGGGCCTCATCATTCCATTTGAAGGACCCCTTTTTGGTCAGGTCAGTCAAGGGTCTGCACAGTTGAGAAAACCCTTTGACAAATTTCCTATAGTATGTGCATAGGCCTAGGAATCCCCTCAGTTCTATGAGTGTTTTCGGAGTAGGCCATTCCCTAATTGTTGTTATTTTCTCCTGGTGTACCTGTACCCCTTTTTCCCCTATGATGTGTCCCAAGTAAAGCACTTCTGTCATTCCAAACTCACCCTTGGATTCCTTGGCATATAGTGATTTTTCTTCCATGATTGATAGGATTTGGTCCACATGTTGAAGGTGTTCCTCCCAGGTCTTGCTGTAAATGAGCAAGTCATCAAAGAATACCAACAAGTGTTTCCTCAGCTGTTTGTTGAACACATGGTTCATGCAAGACTGAAATGTGGCTGGGGCATTAGTTAACCCAAAGGGCATCACCGAAAACTCGTAATGACCGTAGTGACACCTAAAGGCTATTTTTGAGATGTCCTCCTCCCTCATCTTGATTTGATGGTAGCCCGAGCAAAGATCAATTTTTGTGAAATATATAGCTCCATAAAGCTCATCTAGCAACTCATCAATCCTGGGTATGTGATACCTATTTTTGATTGTCTTTTTATTCAAAGCTCGGAAGTCAATGCACATTCTCATCGTTCCATCCTTCTTCTTCACCAAGACTACTGTCGAAGCAAATGGGCTTGAACTTGGTCTGATGTGTCCCATGTCTAGAAGCTCCTTGATGGCCTTCTCCATATCGTCTTTATACTTCTTGGGATGCCTATAGGGTGTGGTGATAACAGGATTAGCCCCAGCTTCTAGCTCAATGATGTGCTCAAACCCCCTGTCTGGTGGCACACCTGGAGGAATCGACCCAAACACTTTATGGTGCTTGTCAAGGATTCTTTTGATCTCTGGTGTGTAATGCACCTTTCCCTTCTCATCCACCCATGTTGAGACCTTACATTCCATTGCATATACAATTTCTTCCCTTCTGAAGATGGCTTCCATCCTCTTGGCTGTGACCACTCTGGCAGAGTTACCTGTCATGCCTCTAAGCACAACCTTTCATCCTCCTTCCTCCACAAAGGACATTTCCATGGTCTTGTAATTTGTGGTGATGGGTCCTAAAGTGCTAAGCCACTGCACCCCTAGGATGATGTTGGTATCGGGAAGATCCATCACATACACATCCTGAACTAATTCATGCCTTCCCAAGGT
>JASDQU010371841.1:89328-101835 GCA_032191745.1 Picea mariana | reverse complement strand
TTATGAACCTGAGTTGACAATACTGGTCTAAGGACATCTGTCTTTGAAGTTTCATATCCAAGCTATAGTATTCCCTGGTACTCCTGGCTAATTGTTCCACAAAATATTCAACCTGTTCCTACTGCCCTTGCTCATCTGTGAATGTGGGCATATATGGTCTGGGGTTAGCCTTGCTACCTGAGTGTTGGCCTAGTGGTTCATCCATGAACACTGGCATGTATGGCCTATGATTGGTCCTGCTACCCATCTGCCCATGGAACATGCCACCTCCAAGACTTCCTTCCGATCCCGGTGCTTTCTCTAGGTTATATCTGGCTTCCTCATGGGTTCCACCGGACCCTCCAGCCTCCTTATTCCCATATGTATCAGGGTCTTTTCCTCGATGGGTTACTTGCATCAGAAGGTCAGTTATCCTAGTTTGGTTCTCATCCATTTTCTGTACATTCTCATCAACTTTCTTCAAGGTTTCAGAGATTTCGGCCTGTTCCCTTCTGTTGGTTTCCTGATACTCATCCAACTGCCCGACCAATGTGCTTTCTGTGCAGTTCATGTTTTGCTGGAACTTACCAAATTCGGCTACTAAGAGAGCCAAGCCCTGAGGCTCATGGTCGTCTCCTAACCCTTCCATTTTTGCCTCTGCTTCAATGTTGTTTTTCTTCCTTGGACCCATAACAATTACCCTGTACTTCTGCATGCACCGATCTCTCCATAGGTTTGGAGGATCAAGGCTCTGATACCACTATAATGATACCAAGCCAAATAATTTCTTGGAATCACTAACTACTACTACTTTATTGAGTTATTAAGTGCATACAAGATTCATCAACACATGGAGATCACAATATATTCAAGATGTAGAAGCACAAGCAAAGATCTGACCTTTTTATTATGAGCAATGTAAGATCAATACAATAGATGGATGATCTAGCATAAACCTCAGATGGTCGTACAAGAAATAGATATGAGCTGCTACAAAATGCTCCTGCTAATACAAAATAATGCCTCCAAAGGCGGAATAAGAAATGAAGATCAATACAAGCAGATCTGAATGCCAAACTCTCCAGTTGAAGAATGCCACGCTCCAATAGAAGGCTAAAACCCATGATAACTCGGCCCTGCTGCCAAAAGTGTCCAATCACCCTAAGAAATATGCCAATTGATATATTAGGTGATGGTAAGAATAACCCGGGTGCCTGAATCTCCAAGATCCCTCTCAATCTCCATAGATCTGAATTTCCCACTGAATGGGGTGCCCCACTGGATGACTGAAAACCTAGCTGGCTCGTCCTTGATGAAGGAGGCCTCCAAATGCTCTGAAACTCTCCAAGAATATAGATCGAGCGATGGTAAGAATAACCCAGGTGCCTGAATCTCCAAGATCCTCCTCAATCTTCGTAGATCTGAATTTCCCACTGAATGGGGTGCCCCACTTGATGACTGAAACCCTAGTTGGTTCGGCCCTGATGAAGGAGGTCTCCAAATGATCTGAAACTCTCCAAGAATATAGATCGAGCTATGAGAATCCTGTGGGAGAAGTTTCGGACTCAGATCTCAAACAGATCTCCCTAGATCTGAGTTTTATTGAATTACAAGATGTCCCCTATGGCTCCAAGACGTCCCAATCTGCAAACAAATGTAGAATGATGATAACCCTCCAGAAAATCCCTCAAACTAATGGTCCTCCCCCTTCTGAAGCACTATATGGAGATGGGATAAGACTAGAATGGTGTGGAGGAGTCTTTCATCCCCGAGACCAAGCTGTGGAACAAGGTGAGTGGATATTTCACTACTAAGTTGCTCACAAGGGTTTGTACAGCAAACCCCCTAACTAAATGCTCAAGATCTATAACAAATGCTAATCCAAAACCAGAATGAATAATAGGTGCACCCCAGCCTCTTACTTATACTTCTCCTTCTAATTCTCTGTTGAGTTAGGTTAACTCCCAGGGTTAATCTTCTATTTTTCTGTTGAGTTATCTTTTACTCCTTTATCCTTTTCCTTTCTTAAGTCAACTTAAAAATATAACTTTTAACTTCTTGACTTTTTCCCCCCTCAATGTGAGACTATGACCTAGTGGGGGTGCCCAGGCCACTGAGTCTCCTCATCACCTCTCTAAGAGGTGGGGGACATTACAAAAGTTATAACAATTAATTAATTAATAAATATTTAATTAATATTATTATGCCAATCTTTGTTTAATTAAAACCATGTTAGGACAATTAATTACCTAATTAATTTTACTTAATAATCCCTAAGCATATATTCAACTAGGGTTGATACCATCCTTTTTAGCGTTGCAYYAGAAATGAAACTCTTGGTAGCACCAGGATCTATCAAAATACTAAGGGTCTGGTTAGCGACGGTACATGTTGTGTTGAGCACACTCGACTGATGCTCTTCCTGGTGGTTATTCACCACTGCATGAATTCGATTGGCCTTGCCCATATCTCCCACAGTAGTGGGTCCAGCTGATCTGGATGCTCTAGTCCTCTCCACCAGGAAGTCCTTCTAGTAGTGTGGATCCCCACATGTCCAACACCCCTTCTTCGACCCAGTCTTCGTGGTACCTGAAGTAGAAGGTGATGGCCTGCCGGCCTGGAATCCTGGTCTGTTCTGCTGAACATGCCTAAACTACTATTGTTGCAGTCGACATTGTTGTTGATGCTATGGTCCTTGATAAGGTGTTCGTTGTTGAGGCATTGGTCTCCGAGGTGTAGTGAAGGTGGATCCCCTCTGGAAGCCATGATATCTTGACGTATGTCTGGATGGTGTCTGATGTTGTTGTGCACTAGATGACACCTGCCCTGCTAGTCTGGCTGGGGTCCTAGGCTGACCCCCATTGAAAAGCTCCTCCTTTGCTATGAGGGCCTTCTAGACGACATCATGCAAGGTTTGAGGCATCAAAATACTGGCCTTTTCACATACGCTACCATTAAGGATGAACGCGAACCTGTTGACCTTATGTTTCTTAGTGTTAAGGTGTGGACAATACCAGAGTATCTCCATAAATTGGGCCTCATACTCGAGCACCATATGACCACCCTGTCGTAAGGCATTGAACTCATTGAGCTGATGCTCAATGAATTCCTCTGAAAGGTACCTCTCTCGGAACCATTTCTCAAACAGTTCCCATGACATGTCTTCGATAGCCGCATTCATCTACGGTAGGAGTGTTTTCCACCATACAAGAGCACGCCCCTTCAGTTGAAATACCACCATGTAGACCTTCGTGTTGGAGGTATAATCGCAAAGTGCAAAGCACATCGCCATGTTCTCCAACCATGCCTCAGTGGCTGCACCGTCTGGGGCACCAAAGAACTCGAGAAATTTGACCTTCTCGAGTTCATGGTGAATGCTACCTGTACTAACCAGAGTGAGCAGTGGAACTTCAGTGGATGTCGATGCCCTAGCCTCATCTCTGTCCAAATAGCTAAACAGTGCCTAAAAAATGCGCTAAAAATATCTCATCATTCCAACCACATCACCATCTACTATATGCTCCTGTCCAACAACCTGCTTGTCTCCCTAGGGGTTAGATTCCTCGGGCATGGATGTTAGTAGAGGCATCATGCCTGCTCCCCTAGCACTGCGTAGTCTACCTCTGCGGTGTCCTCTGACCATGATTACCTAGATGAATACAAGTCAACTAAATGAGTAACATTATAATCAAATCACATCAACGAAATCCGTAGCGATCCCAAGTCATAGGTGGAACCCACTCTGATACCACATGTGACATCCCCATCTAGTATGACTCCTACGATGTACAACCGATAAAAGCACCCTTAATTTTTCTTTATTTTTTTTTCTGTGTGTAGGAAGGTAATAATGAAATTATACTCCACATCGCAACACAATGACAAACACAATGCATGCAACTCATGCAACAACATCATAACGAACTAACATAAAAGAACTTCAAGCACCTGGAAGCAATGTACGACATTCAACCGATGAAGAATAAGAATGACTACCCACCCATCCTACCCTACAATGGTTAGGACCTCCAGGACACATAAGCAATGCTCAAGCCTAGGTTCCCATCGATTTTGACCATTTAAGGTCTCAAGGCTGGCAATTGTTCTAAGGAACAAGGAGGTGTCTACATTCGACCCGACACAAACAGACCAAGCCTACTAAGCTAAGGACAATCATCCTAACAACCCAATGCACCTAAAATTAATTACACAAGTAACTAGAACCCTTAGAATGAGAAAAACCAATCACATTGAACGTTTATAAAACCATGTACAAACATAAATTAATATTAAACAACAACACCCTCAACGAGAAGCGCAAGCCAAAAATGACTTCGTCAACAACCCAACCATTAATCAAGGCTAAAAGGTCAATATCCATGATTTAAATTGGCGTTAATTACAGATCAATTAACCAGTCTAAATTCCATTAGTCAACGAGTTACCAACTGAACATAACATGAATTACGACTCAAATTTAGTGATTCTGAGTTACCAATTAGGCGATATCTATAAATCTAACTAACATCAATTACATATCTAAATTAGCAAGTCTAAATTTGCAATCTAGTCTTTATTCAACATACTAATTTTAATATTTATTACAACCTAAATGGACAATTATATATTAATCTGAATCCCCATCCAACTAGCCATAAACTTGAATAACAACATTAACATTCTTAAAGTGGAATGCTACCTTTAGCACGTAAGAACAGTTAAACCTCAACATTAGTCTAGCTATAATGATTAAACCAACCACACTAGTTGTTTATTATCATTGAGGGGGAAACTGCCAGCTAATAACATTGTTGTAGAAAATCAACAAGATGATTACATATCTATTACATAACAATTTATTACAGCACTTAACAAGGCATTTAGCATAATGATTAACCTAACAATTAATTTATCAATAACAGGGTAGTTTGCATGACTATTTTCATAACAAGTAATATAGCACTAACAAGGCAATTATCATGCTAGTTAACATAACAATTAATATAACAGTAGCAAGGCAATTTATATGACGGTTAACATAACGATTATTAGCGCAATAACTGGGCAATTTACATAACTGTTAACCATTTAACTCGATACAACATTTAATAAATAAGAAGGAATCAGATGACCATTGACTCAGGGTACCAATTAACATGGCAATTATTGGACCAAAGACATCGTTGTAGCAATTATCCTGGCAATTAATAAGGCAATAATATAGCATTTAACATTTCAATTAACTTGACATTTACAACAAAAAGGAAATCAACTGACCATTAACATTGTTGTATCAATTGTTCTGGCAATTGATAAGGTAATTAATATAGCAGTTATCATTGCAATTAACATGGTAATTACATGGCTAGTAACATCGTTGTGGCAATTAAAGTGTGGCAGTGAGAAGATTGGGTATACAGTCAAGGAGAAGAAAAATAAAAGGGATAGTACCAACTGCAGAAGGACAAACTCGTGGTCATGCAACAACACACTCAGTCAACATCAAGGAAACTTTGTGCCAAATCCAGCAAACATAGTCAACAATTTAAAGGCAAAATCGTGGTCAATTTCCGCAAGTGCGTTTATGACTTAATTTTCTAAAATCGTGGGCAATTTCAACAGCAACTCAGACAACGTTTTTAAGCAATTTCGTGGGCGTATAAATCAACAACTCAGTCAGTCTATTAGTGAAATTTCATGGGCATATTAAAAAACAACTCAGTCAGTCTATCAAAGCAATTTCGTGGGCATATTAATAACAACTTAGTCAATTTCGAAGGAAAAAAACGTGGCATCAATTAATTGCAATCATAGGAATTAACAAGAATCACATGGTAGCAAATTTTTAAAGAAAACTTAGTCTTCATCAACTGCAAAATTGCCCCAAATGTAAAACGAAATGCAGATAGAGAAATCATTCGTTTTCCATTGCCAGAATACCCAATATAAAAGTTGCAGACAATAATAATTCCTCTTTTCCATCGCCAGAATGCCAATTATAAAAATTTTCAGACATGAAATCATTTATCTTTTCCATTGCGAGAATACAAAATAGAAAAAATTGCAGTCATGAAACCATTGCGTTTTTCCATTGCTAGAATACCCAATATAAAGTAGCAGACAAGAATAATTCCTCTTTTCCATCGCCAGAATGCCAATTATAAAATTTGCAGACATGAAATCATTTCTCTTTTTCATTTCCAGAATACAAAATAGAAAAAAAATATACAGTCATGAAACCATTGCGTTTTTCCATTGCCAAAATACCCAAAAATTTGCAGATAGGGAATCAATTCGTGCTTCCATTGCTATAACCCCAATACATCGCAAACAAGAGTAAGAGAACACAAGGATCCAATGAAAAATGTCATGGAATGATTGCAGGGGTTCTATTAGTTAAGGAATATAGAAAACCAACCAGGACACCAGATAACCCACACGCAGAGGTCGTTGCCATATGGTGGAACCAACAATTAGCCAGGGACAAACATCAAGGGTAGTCGGCTAACAGTTTAGTTCTTCGGTCATCATCCTCGCACAGAAAAGCAGGGCGTTGAGATCCATAGGTATTTTAATGCTAAGACAACGACCGAAGATCAGGCTCTTGGCTGACTATTCAGGTGAGGACTGGTGAGCTAGGGATGAAGGCTAAAGAACCATGAAGGTCACAATCAACACAGCAAGGTGGTCAAGACGTGTGGGGAAATGAAGCCACAGGAGTCAATATATTATCGAGCTAGGCTAATAAAATTTCAAAAAAACATCTAAACATTCAGTTCACTTACTCAAGTAAAAATGAAGATTCAAGCATAAGTTCTAAAACAATTTAGCATACAAAATGAAGAAAGCGTATCATTACCTGTTTGGAGTGGACGTCCCGCATGCTACTTGCAACTTTCGCATGCCGACCGACAAGAATTCACCAGTACCTCCCAACCAATTCTAGGGGTACTCTTCTTCCCCCTTAGCCCCTCGAGCCGCAAAGGGGCTACACACTCACTATCTAGAGATTTCGACTAGCTCCTAGCTCGCCTCGCAAGGCTGAGCTACCCCTCCTCACTGAGCTTGGTATCCCAACTCCCACAAGTTAAATCAACCAAGTAGATATTTTTCTAGTGTAACGTTACGCAAATAGAATAAAACTCAACCTCCATCTCCTCCCTTCATTATATAGAGTTTCGTGGTTCCTTACTTTCCAAAAATCATGTTTAGTTAAGTTTTTTAAAATTTAATTCCTAAAAATTCCTCCTCGTACAATTGTCACCCATCCCCCATTCTTCCATAAATTAATTTCTTTAATTAATTAATTATCTTTATTTCCCTCACCCACCTAGAGTTACTCCTAGAATCGCTCCTAGGTGTCCCCAAATTCTCTTACAGGTTTTAGTGATTTTCCCCACTATTAATTTGCTAGTTCAATTTAAATTAGAAAGCTCTTAAATGGTAGATACTTTACTAAGTTTGACTTTCCTCTTTTTTCCCTTTTGTTTCCCCTTTTTCTTTTTTTGTTTCCCTCTTTTCCTAGTTTCCTAATATTTTAGATTTTTCCCTCTTTCCCCTTTTTATTTAGAACTCAAAAAGGCAGGTGTGGAAATTAACCCTTTTTCTCGTTTATTTTTTAATTAATATATTTTAAATTATCATAAAATAATAAAAAGATTAATTCCCTTTTTAAATTTTATTCCAATAGATTTTTATGAATCAATTAAATTTATTACTCCCTTCGTGTATACATCAATTAAGTTTCATAGTATATATGCCAAAATAAAGTGTATCACAGTATCATATGTCTATCTATAAAAAAAAAATGGAAATTGTTGGTGCATATCATATGCGTCCTCCTAGGTCGCCGAGTGTGGATTATAATTGTCCCACTGGACCTTGACCTGCCCTATTGTTCGATGCCATAGTTGTCGAACGCGATGATCCAAGATGCGGATCGGCTCAGCTGTGAGCGTCGCCTCATCTAATACCTTCAAGGAACTCATGTCAATAACATGTGTAGGATCACTAATATAATGTCTCAAAACAGATACATGAAAAACATTGTGCATACGCCTCAAAGAATCCGACAAGGCTAGTCGATAGGCCATGGGCCCCTTTCTCTCCACAATGTCGAAAGGTCCCACAAACCTAGGAGAGATTTTAGCTCCCTTCCCAAACTTGATCAAACGCTTATGCAATTTAGCCCACAAGAAGACTCGATCACCGAACTCGTAACTACAGTTGACACGGTGCGCATCGGCATAACTCTTATGTCGATCCTGTGCTTATTTAATCCTTTGTCTTATTGTTTTTATTTTCTCTTCCATTTATTGGATCGCTTCTAGTCCCACCAGGACCCTATCCTCAAGCCGATCCCAACTCAAAGGTGTCCAACATGGTCACCCATAAATAAACTTGAAAGGCGCCATCTTAATGGTGCTATGGTAATTGTTGTTGTAAGCGAACTCCCCTAGTGGAAATAATTCTTCCCAACACTTTTGTTGGTCCATCACATACATGTGCAACATGTCCTCCAAGGTCTCGTTCATTTGTTCGGTCTTCCCATCAGTCTCTAGGTGATACACAATACTAAAGTTAAGTTGGGTTCCCAAGGCCTCTTGGAAACTCATCCAAAATCGTTCAGTAAACATTGATCCTCGATCGGATATAATCCTCTTCGGCACACCATGCAGCCTCACAATCTCACTGATGAAAACTCTAGCTATGTCAGGTGCCTGATACATCGTATGCACATGAATAAAGTGAACACTCTTCAACAGATTGTCTACTAATACGAAAATCGAGTCATGTCCCCTTGCTGTCAATGGAAATTCAACAATAAAATCCATCGAAATAACCTCCCATTTCAATTTTGGAATAGCGTGTGGTTGTAGTAATCCTGTTGGGTGTCTATGTTCTTCCTTTACCTGCTGACATTCTAAACATATGGTCACATAGCTGACTATGTATACCTTCATTCCCTTCAAGAAGAATAAGGGTTTAAGGTCTACCCTCATCTTTGTGACTCCCGGGTGAGCCATGTAAACTTCTCTATGAGCCTCACTCAGGATCAACATCCTCAACTCGTCGTTCGGGGATACGTAGATCTGATTTTTAAACCTCAATAATTCATCACTATCAAATAAAAATCCTTCAAATGATGGTACCATCATTGTGTTTTGCCCGATAAAACCCTCGACCTCTTTGTACGAGTCATTATGAAATTGTAAAGTTAGAATCTTTTCACACAGATTCTTTTGAAGAGGCAGCACCGAAAAGATGCATGGTCTTCGACTCAATGCATCTGCCACTCCGTTCACTATTCCTTTTATGCAAGTAATCTTGAAGTTGTACTCGCTAAGCAATTTTGACCAACGTCGTTGTCACGCGTTCAGGTTGCTTTGCGTAAATATGTGTTGTAGTCCATAGTGGTGAGTCTTTGGTTCAAATTTTTGTCCAACAAGGTAGTGTTTCCAAACCTTCAAAGCATAAACGATGGCTAACAACTCCAAATTGTGCGTTGCATAGTTCTCCTCATGCCTTCTCAGTTTCCTAGAAATGTAAGCAATCACTCATTCGTCTTGCATCAAGACCCTGCCTAAGCCTTCCTTGGATGCATCAGTGCATACCAAGAAGTCCACATCCACATCAGTGACCTTTAGTATTGGTGTTATTTTCAACAACTCCTTGAGCCTCCGAAATGCTTCTGCGCATTTCTCGATCCAAACAAACTTCTCATTCTTCTTCTGCAACTCCATGATCGGATTTTCTATCTTCGAAAATCCCTCGATGAACCATCGATAGTATACTACTAAACCCATGAAGCTACGCACTTCCGGGACATTTGTCAGCACAGGCCAATCCATAATATCCTTGACCTTGGCTGGATCCACGAAATGCCTTCATCGGAGATGACATTCCCTAAGTAGTGAATCTTCGATTGATAAAAATAGCATTTGGACAACTTCCCATATAGTTTGTTCTCTTGCAGACACTGTAGTACCAAGCGCAAGTTCTCGTCATGCTCCTCCATCATCCGAGAGTAGATCAATATATCGTCAATGAATATTTGGATGAACTTGTCAAAGTACTCGTGAAACACCTCGTTCATCAAACTCATAAATACTCCTGGGGAATTTGTCAGTCCAAATGGTAAAAAATTAAACTCGTAATGTCCAAACCTCGTCTTGAAGGAGGTATTAGTGATGTCATCTTCCTTAATTCGTAACTCGTGGTATCCTAATCGCAAGTTGATCTTTGAGAACACCGTTGCACCCTTCATTTGATCGAACAAATCATCAATTCTCGGCAATGGATACAGATTCTTGATCGTGGCCTTGTTCAGTTGATGGTAGTTAATGCAGAGCCTCCAAGACCCATCCTTCTTTCATATGAAAATAATAGGTGCACCCCATGGTGACACACTAGGATGTATCAGTCTCAGGTCCAATAACTTCTTTAGTTTCATTTTCAACTCTTGTAACTCTGGGTTTGACATCCGATAAAGCATTCTAGCTATCGGTTCAGTTCCTGATTTTAGGTCTATAGTAAACTCCAAATCCTTCTTCAGTGGCATCCCAGGTAACTCCTCCAGAAATACGTCTGCAAACTCTCTCACCACCGAAAGGTGTTCTAAACCTTCCGCTATTCCCGTCTCGTTTAACGCAAGGATCGCATAAAGCTTGCACCCCTTGTGCATTCTCTTCCATAGTTGTAAGGAAGAGATGAATCTCGGGGAACTCTCTGGTTCCGTCCTACAATCACATGTCTCTGTCCATTATCATCAACCAAGCTCAACCATTTCGTCTTATAGTTGAGTATCGCCTCATGTCACTCCAACCAGTCCATACCAATCATGACATCATAAGATCCTAGGATCGTAATGTACAGGTTGGCCCTTGTGACAAACTCTCCCAGGTTAAGGACACAACCCGTAACCTTTCCTCCAACCTTTTGTTTGGCTCCCAAGGCCATCTCTACAAAGATAAACTCATCATGTTCGACTTCCTTTACCTTAATCCTTTTTAGCGCTGCACCAGAAATGAAACTCTCGATAGCACTGGGATCTATCAAAATACTAAGGGTCTGGTTAATGATGGTACCTGTCGTCTCGATCACAATTGATTAATTCTCTGCCTGGTGGTTATTCACCGCTGCATGAATCCTATAGATCTTGCCCATATCTCCCATGGTAGTGGGTCCAGCTGATCCGGAAGCTTTAGTCCTCTCCACAGAGGAGTCACGCTAGTAGTGTGGCTCCCCACACGTCCAACACCCCTTCTTCGTCCCAGTAGTCCTAGTACCGGAAGTAGAAGGTGACGGCCCGTCGGCCTAGAATCCTGGTCTGTTCTACTGAATAGGCCTAAACTTCGACTGCTACGGTCGACGTTGTTGTTGATGTTGTGGTCCCCGATAAGGTGTCTGTTGTTGAGGCGTCGGTCGCCGAGGTGTAGTGAAGGTGGATCCCCTCTAGAAGCCATGATATCCCAACGTATGTCTGGATGGTGTCTCATGCTGTTGTGCATTAGATGACACCTGCCTTGCTGGTCTAGCTGGAGTCTTGGGCTGACCCCCACTAAAAATATCCTCCTCTGCTATGAGCGTCTTCTGGATGGCATCATGCAAGGTTTGAGGCATCAAAATCCTAACCTTTGCATGTATGTTGTCGTTAAGGGTGAACATGAACTTGTTGACCTTAATTTTCTTAGTGTTAAGGTGCGAAGCATACCGGAGCAACTCCATAAATTGGGCCTCGTACTCGGGAACCATATGACCACCCTGTCGTAAGGCATTGAACTCATTGATTTGATGCTCAATGAATTCCTCTGAAGGGTACACCTCTCTGAACCATTCCTCAAATAGTTTCCATGACACGTCTTCGAATTCCATGTTCAGCTGCAGTAGGAGCATCTTCCACCATAGAAGAGTGCTCCCCTTTAGTTGAAAGATCACCATGCAGACCTTTGCGTTGGAGGTATAATCGTGAAGTGAAAAGCACATCACCATGTTCTCCAACCATTCCTCGACAGTTGCGTCGTCTGGGGCACCAAAGAACTTGGGAAATTTGACCTTCTCAACTTCACGGTGAATGCTACCAGTATTGACTAGAGCGCATGGTGGAACCTCAGCGGGTGTTGGTGCCCTAGCCTCATCTCTGTCCAAATGGTTTATCAGTACCTCAGACATGCGCTGAAAAGATCTCATCATTTTGACCACATCAACAACTGCTATATGATCCTGTCCGACAACCTGCTTGTCTCCCTGGGGTTTAGATCCCTCAGGCATCAATGCTATTGGAGGCATCACGCCTCCTCCCCTAGCACCCCATTTTCTGCCTCTGCAACGTCCTCTAACCATGATTACTTGCACAAATACAAGTCAACTAAATTAGTAACATTATAATCAAATCACATCAACGAAAGCCATAGTGATCCCAAGTCGCGGGTTGAATCCTCTCTGATACCACATGTGACATCCCCATCTGTTATGACTCCTACGATGTACAACTGGTAAAAGCACCCTTAATTTTTTTTTTTTTTTTTT
>JASDQU010371841.1:43237-89262 GCA_032191745.1 Picea mariana | reverse complement strand
GACTCCTACGATGTACAACTGGTAAAAGCACCCTTAATTTTTTTTTTTTTTTTTGTGTGTGTGTGTGTAGGAAGGTAATAATGACATTATACTCAACATTGCAACACAATGACAAACACAATGCATGCAACTCACGCAAAAACAACATAACGACCTAACATAAAAGCACATCAAGCACCTGGAAGTAATGTACGACATTCAACCGATGAAGAATAAGAATGAATACCCGCCCATCCTACCCTACAATGGTTAGGACCTCCAGGACATATAAGCAACACTTAAGCCCAGGTTCCCATCAATGCTTACCATTTAAGGTCTCAAGGCTGGCGATTTTTATGAGGAACAAGGAGGTGTCTACATCCTACCTGACACAAGCAAACCAAGCCTACTAAGCTAAATACAATCATCCTAACAACCCAATGCACCCAAAATTAATTACACAAGTAACTAGAACCCTTACAGTGAGAAAAACCAATCACATTGAACGTTTACAAAACCACGTACAAACATTAATTAATATTAAACAACAACACCCTCAGCGAGAATCGCAAGCCAAAAATGACTTCGTCAAGAACCCAACCATTAATCAAGGCTAAAAGGTCAATATCCATGACTTAAATTGGCATTAATTATAGATCAATTAACCAATCTAAATCCCATTAGTCAACGAGTTACCAACCGAACTTAACATCAATTACGACTCAAATTTAACAAGTCTGAGTTACAAATTAGGCAATATCTATAAATCCAACTAACATCAATTACATATCTAAATTAGCAAGTCTAAATTTTCAATCTAGTCTTTACTCACCATACTAATTTTAATATTTATTACAACCTAAATGGACAATTCTATATTAATCTGAATCCCCATCCAACTAGCCATAAACTTGAATAACAACATTAACATTCTTAAAGTGGAATGCTACCTTTAGCACATAAGAACAGTTAAACCTCAACATTAGTCTAGCTATAATGACTGAACTAACCACACTAGTTGTTTATTATCATTGAGGGGGAAAATGCCAGCTAATAACATTGTTGTAGGAAATCAACAAAGTAATTACATATCTATTACATAACAATTTATTATAGCAGTTAACAAGGCATTTAGCATAATGATTAACCTAACAATTAATTTAGAAATAATAGGGTAGTTTGCATGACTATTTCCATAACAAGTAATATAGCACTAACAAGGCTATTATCATGCTAGTTAACATAACAATTAATATAATAGTAGCAAGGCAATTTATATGAAGGTTAACATAATGATTAATAGTGCAATAACAAGGCAATTTACATAACTATTACCATTTAACTTGCTGCAGCATTTAATAAATAAGAAGGAATCAACTAACCATTGACTCAGGGTAGCAATTAACATGGCAATTATTGGACCAAAGACATTGCTATAGTAATTATCCTGGCAATTAATAAGGCAATAATATAGCATTTAACATTTCAATTAACTTGGCATTTACAATAAAAAGGAAAACGACTGACCATTAACATTGTTGTAGCAATTGTTTTGGCAATTGATAAGGCAGTTCATATAGTAGTTATCATTGCAATTAACATGGCAATTACATGGCCAGTAACATCGCTGTGGCAATTAAAGTGTGGCAGTCAGAACATTGGGTATACACTCAAGGAGAAGGAGAATAAAAGGGACAGTATCATCTGCAAAACGACCAACTTTTGGTCATGCAACAACACACTCAGTCAACATCAAGGCAACTTCGAGCCCAATCCAACAAACACAATCAACCATTTAAAGGCAAACTTGTGGTCAATTTCAACAAGTGAATTTATGATTTAAATTACTAAAATCATGGGCAACTTCAACAACAACCCAGACAATTTTTTTAAGCAATTTCATGGGCATATAAATCAACAACTCAGTCAGTCTATTATTGCAATTTTGTGTGTGTATTAAACAACAACTTAATCAGTCTATCAGAGAAATTTCATGGGTGTATTAACAACAACTGAGTCAATTTCGAAGGGAAAAAACGTGGCATCAATTAATTGCAATCATAGGCATTAACAAGAATCACATGGCAGAAAAGTCTTAAAGCAAAACTCAGTCTTCATCAAGGGAAAAATCGCCCCAAAGGTAAACCAAAATGCAGACAGAGAAATCATTCATTTTCCATTGCCAAAATACCCAATATAAAAGATGCAGACAAGAATAATTCCTCTTTTGCATTGCCAGAATGCCAATTATAAAATTTGCAGACATGAAATCATTTCTCTTTTCCATTGCCAGAATACAAAATAGAAAAAATTGTAGTCATGAAACCATTGTGTTTTTCCATTCGAAGAATACCCAATACAAAAGTAGTAGACAACAATAATCCCTCTTTTCCATCGCCAGAATGCCAAATATAAAATTTGCAGACATGAAATTATTTCTCTTTTCCATTTCCAGAATACAAAATAGAAAACAAAAATACAGACATGAAACCATTGTGTTTTTCCATTGCCAGAATACCCAAAAATTTGCAGACAGGGAATCAATTTGTGCTTCCATTGGTATAACCCCAATATAGCGCAGAAAACAGTAAGAGAATGCAAGGATCCATTGGGAAAGGTCATGGAATGATTGCAGGGGTTCTATCATTCAAGGCATAGAGAAAACCAACCAGGACACCAAATAACCCACACGCAGAGGTCGTTGCCAGATGGTGGAACCAGCGATCAGCCAGGGACAAACATCAAGGGTAGACAACTAACAGTTTCATCCTTCACTCTGTGACACACCTCCCATTTTCTTCACGATAACAACCCCTCTTAACAAGTGAAAAAAAAAAGTTGTGTGTGCATGTGAACAAGGGTAATATAGACATTATACTCTGTGTCGCAACACGATGATGAACTTGTCGCATGCAACTGCGACAACTTCATAAAGACCTAAGATGGGCATCAAGCATCTGTAAGCAATGAACGATAATAAACTGACACAAAAGAATGACTACCCACCCATCCTACCCTGCAATGGTTAGGACCTCCAGGACACATAAGCAATACTCAAGCCCAAGTTCCCATAGATTTTGACCATTTAAGGTCTTAGGGCTGGTGACTATTCTGAGGAACTAGGAGGTGTCTACATCCCCCCCAACACAATCAGAACAAGCAATTAAATGTTTACAACCAAGTACAACAATAATTAAATGAACAACCACATCCTCTACGGAAGGCGCAAATCAGAAAGGACTCTGACAACAACCAACCATTATTTAAGACAAGGGCATTATCTACGACTCAAATTGGCATTAATTATAGATCAATTACTCCATTTAATTTCCATTAGTCGACGAGTTACCAAACCCAACCTTAAAAATAATGTAAATTTAATTAAATGCAAAATCCCCATTTACTAATATCATAATAACTTATTGTACTTAGTTCAAAAAGACATTACATTTTATAGGTTATCAATAACAATACAATTACAATAACATTACAGTAAAATTACAATAACATTACATTTACATATTACATTAACAATATATTACAGTAACATTACATTTACATATTGCAATAACAATATATGTTATCAATAACAATCACATTTACATTTTATTTTATATTTCCATAACATTACAATAAAATAACAATAACATTACATTTTATATGTTATCACTAACAATAAAAATTAGTGGCCCAACCACTATGCCAAGTAAAAGCATAAAAATCAGCAACAAGAAAACTAACGGTTGTGAGTGATGCTAGAAATCAATTGGACAACTTATGAGCGCATGCCAGAAAATCACGAATCAAATTGGTAGCTATCAATTTGGCAACTAACTTGCTCGGCAACTATCAAAAAACAAGAATCAATCAGGCAACTATCAAATGTCAACTTTATCTTGACAACATTAGAGAAACCTTTAAAACAAAAACGAAAGGTTGTACGTCTATTTCAGGAACCTGAAGATGGTGAGGTGAATGCTTAATGGAAAAGTGGTTTCCGCAGTCAGTGGAAGGTTAATACAGTCACAGAGGTAATGTTAATGTGGCCATTACACCGTCACAATCTATAGAGGAAGACTACATAGTCGTACATAACGCGACTTGTAGAGGTAAGGGCACAGACGATCGATTAAACAGTTTGCAGAGGGAGGGTGTAATAGCATTCACAGAGATGCGCCTTTATACATTTTGCAGAGGCAAAAGGATACAATTTCAACATGGTGTGCAGGGGTGAACTTAGACGATTTTAATACAGTTGCAGAGGAAAAATTATAAGATTTTAATATGGTTAGCAGCGGCGAAATGATACGATTCTAATACAGTTTACAGGGGAGGAATTATAAGATTTTAAGGTTCGGTTCATGCTTTAAATCAAGTCACACTACATTTCATTGTAAGAGCTATGCTTTATTGCCAAACATGATATGCGCCTTAATTATCAAATGCGTCTAAAAGAAGAGCGAAATGTTGGAATGAGTTAAAAAGTTTTATGATGAAAACTGTGTAAGAAGTTTGATATACAGAAACCAAATTCCCCTCAATCCTGGCAATGCCTCAGACCTCAACTTGCGCATTGTTGTCCAACATTGCATGACTTCAAGAGTTCAACAAAATTCTAAACATAAAAATGCATTTACAGTCCAATTAGAGCGATGGTTTGCATATAAATAAGATTATTAAATCTATTTCTCATATTTTCAACTTTTAATCTATATTAAGCAAATTTGTTAGACTACGTAATACAAAAGAGTAGGCAAACGCTTCTTCGATACACTTGTCCCTATTCTCCTTGGAAAATCATAATTTAAAATCTATCTGGTGCGATGGCGAAACCTAGGTTCCAAATATGTTAAGGTTGAAACAGATTGATACATAGCAATTGTTCACATCATTCAAAGGAAAATGGAATCATCAACTCCCTGTACCTGGACTATTTATGGTGGTAAAAGAATACTAATATAGTGTTCACTTCCAAAATATTTATCAGACCTATAAATTCAAACCTATAATTTCATACATAAAATTTCATAAATTGAATTAGACCTAAAAATTCAGTCAAAAATAGAGCAGGGTAGAGGGACAAATTTCCTGTGCAATCGGAACCAAATACAATCACAAAATAATTGCACCAATACACATAAATTCTATGATAAATTCCTAATGTGAGGTGGGTAAATCTGTGGTTAAGAGGTGAAATAAAACACAGAGTAGAATCACAAAAGGGTGCATTAAGCACAGAGCTAAGCTAGCTTGGAAAACATTTAATCGTAGAGTCAACCGGGGAATAGGAATTATAACAGTCGTGGGAGCATACAATACAAAAGGTGCATAGACCTTCATTCAAGAATGAGCAACCACTGGGTAGACGGCTAAAGTTTCGCCTTCGCTTCACCATCCTCACACAGAAAAGCAGGGCATTGAGATCCATAGGTCTTTTAACGCTAAGGCAATGACCATAGATCAGGCTCTCGGCCGATTGCTTAGGTGAGGACTAGTGATCTAGGGACAAAGGATAACAACCTCAAGGTCACAATCAACACACAGGGTGGTCACAACACATGGGAAGATGAAGGTCACAGAAATCAATCAACCAATCATTCGACTAGGCTATAAAAATTTCAGTCATGAAACTAGACCATCATTTTGCCTACCCAATACACATGCAGATCTAAATCATAAATTCTACAACATTCTATCATTCAAACAAAGAAGCGTATCGTTTCATGTTCGCCTTCTCCGAGTGTCATCCGTGAGCTCCGTGCAAATCCCGCTCGTCGACTGTCGAGACTACACTGGTACCTCCCAGCCAACGCTAGGGGTAATCTTCTTCCCCCTTAGCCCCCCGAGCCGCAAAGGGGCTGCACACACTAGCCATAGGTTTTTTTAGCTCCCAACTCACCTCACAAGGCCGAGCTACCACTCCTCTCTGAGCTGGGTATCCCAACTCCCCACAAGTGAATCAGTCAAATCGATATTTTTGCAGTGTAACGTTACGCAAACAGAAGATGATCTTTCCTCATTCTCCTCCCTTTCTTTTATAGAGTTTTGAACTTCCTTTCTTTCCCTAAATCTCATTTAATTAAATTTTTAATAATAAATTCTCAAAAATTCCTCTCCATACAAGTGTCTCTCATTCCCTACAATCCTCCATGAATTAATTTCTTTAACTAAGTAATTATCTTTATTTCCCTCACCCTCCTAGAGTTACTCCTAGAATCACTCCTAGGTGTCCCTAGATTCCCTTACAGGTTTTAAAGGCTTTCCTTATTATGAAATTGCTAACTCATTTTAAAATTAGAAATCTTTTAAATGTAGATTCTTTATTAAGTTGACTTCCCGCTTTCTCTCTTAAGTTCCCCCTTTTTCCTTTTTATGTTACCTCTTTTTGCTAGTTTCATATTTTTGATTTTCCCTCTTTCTCCTTTTACTTAGAACTCAAAAAGGCAGGTGTGGAAAATAAGCCCTTTTCCCTTTTATCATTAATTTAGTATCCTTTTTAAATTACCAAAAGATAAAATAATTAATTCCCTCTTTACTTGTTATATCCACAGATTTTATTTCTTATGAATAATTTAATTTCTTACTCCCTTCATGTTTCAAAATTTTATGAAGGCCATAATTATTACTTAAGTGGTTTTTATTTTAAAATTTATTATTATTTTTTTTTTTATCTATTTACTTATTTTTTTTTAATTATTATTATTATTTTTTTAAAGGTAGACAAAATTTTACCCCTAGCGAAATTTTAGAGTTAGAACTTAGATTTTGTACTGGGCGACATTTAATTAGGGAAATTGTTTTAAAATTTATTAACCTGTTATTTGTCTTAGGGCCATATAGGTTCACCCCTTTATCATCATCAATGCGATGTGCCCTTCAGGATGCACTAGGTTCTCCAAGGGTGCCACTTGCCTCATATGTTCCCTTGTGCAATGTGCCCTTCAGGATGCACTATGTGCTCCAAGGGTGCCACTCGCCTATTGAATGATTGATAGACATCAATAACCCCTTGAGTCAACACTCTACTAGGTGAACTTGTGGGAGACTAAGGGATTCTAAGGAATAAGGCCCCTGCCTTATTGCACGCCCCTTAGAATCATTGTGAGCGATTGTCATAGTCTGCCCTCACGACATCGTGGGTCCTCTCGAACTAGGTAATCATTAACCTACAGTTCGAGCCATGGCGAGAGTGTTAGTAGGCTGTGGCAGGGATGTTGTACACACCTCTCCCTCAACATCTCTGGTAGTCATGTGCGACCCCTTTACTCTAGATGTGAGTTTGGTCGGCAAGCTATCGTTAGCCTGCATCATCAACAAATCATGTCAAAACATATCCACATCATATAATCTAATCAAATGCACTAATATCACAGTAAAATACTCAAACCTCAATGGCACACTCCCTGACTTAGTCCGAAGCCCAAGTGGTTCCATCGATGCCTCTGCATCCTCAAGATCCAAAACCTTGCACACTCAGTAAAACTGAGTCAATAGCACCTGTCTATGTCAATGTAGTAAAACAACATGTCATCTACCCATAACACATCATAATCAAAGTCAAATGTTTTAATATCATAATAATCTGGATCACTTGTAAGCAAGTGTCCTCAAAGAACAAGTTCGCTCAGTGCGCCAGAGCAGGATGTTACACGCTCATCATCCTTGCACAGAAAATAAGGGCGTTGAGATCCATATGTCTTTTAAATCTAAGGCGATGACCGTAGATCAGGCTCTTGGCCGACTACTCAGGTGAGGATTGGTGAGCTAGGGACAAAGGCTAAACAACCACAAAGGTCACAATCAACATAGCAAGGTGGTCAAGACGTGCAGGCAAATGAAGTCATGGGAGTCAATATATTATCTAGCTAGGCTAAGAAAATTTCAAAAAACCATCTAAACAATCAGTTCACTTACTCAAGTAAAAATGAAGATTCAAGCATAAGTTCTAAAATAATTTACCATACAAAACAAGGAAAGCGTACCATTCCATGTTCAGAGTGGATGTCCCGCATGCTCCTTGCAACTCCTACGTGCCAACCGATGAGACTTCACCGATACCACCCAGCCAATGCTAGTGGTACTATTCTTCCCCCTTAGCCCCCCGAGCTACAAAGAGGCCACACACTCACTATCCAGAGATTTCGACTAGCTCCCAGCTTGCCTCGCAAGGCTGAGCTACCACTCCTCACCGAGTTGGGTATCCCAACTCCCACAAGTTAAATTAGTCAAGTAGATATTTCTGCAGTGTAACGTTATGCAAACAGAAGAATATCCAACCTCCATCTCCTCCCTTCATTATATAGAGTTTCATGGTTCCTTACTTTCCAAAAATCTCATTTAGTTAAGTCTTTTAAAATTTAATTCCCAAACGTTCCTCCCCGTACAAGTGTCACCCATCCCCTTCATTGCTCCATAAATTAATTTCTTTAATTAATTAATTATCTTTATTTCCCTCACCCACCTAGAGTTACTACTAGAATCGCTCCTAGGTATCCCCAAATTCTCTTACAAGTTTTAATGGTTTTCCCCACTATTAATTTGCTAGTTCAGTTTAAATTAGAAATCTCTTAAATGGTAGATACTTTACTAAGTTTGACTTTCCGCTTTTTTCCCTTTTGTTTCCCCTTTTTCTTTTTGTGTTTCCTTCTTTTCCTAGTTTCCTAATATTTTTTATTTTTCCCTCTTTCCCCTTTTTATTTAGAACTCAAAAAGGCACGCGTGGAAATTAACCCTTTTTCCCTTTTCTCTTTTAACTAATATATTTTAAATTATCATAAAATAATAAAACGATTAATTCCCTTTTTAAATTTTATTCCAATAGATTTTTATGAATCAATTAAATTTCTTACTCCCTTCATGTTACAACATTTAACAAAGATCATACTCTTTATTTATTTTGTTTTTATTATTATTATTTTTTTTTAATTTTTTTACAGATAGATAAAATTTTACCACTAGCATAGTTTAGACTTAAGCCTTAAATTTTCGTACTGGGCGACATTTAATTAGGGAATTTGATTTTTTTGTTTTTTTAATTCTTCACACGTTATTCGTCCTAAGGCCATCTAGGTTCATTCACCTATCATCAACAACACGACGTGCCCTTCAGGACGCACTAGGTGCTCCAAGGGTCCCACTCGCCCCAATCAGTTTCCCTTGTGCAACGTGCCCTTCAGGATGCACTACATGATCCAAGGGTTCCACTCACCTCTTGACTGACTTGGTAGACATAAAAAACCCATGGAGTCAATACTCCGCCAAGTGAACTTGTGGGAGACTAAAGGCCTCTAAGGAATAAGGCCCACACCTTATTGCGCGCCCCTTAGAATCATCGTGAGCGACTATCAGAGTCTTCCCTCACGACATCGTGGGACCTCTCGAACTAGGTAAACATTAACCTACAGTTTAAGCCACGGCGGGAGTGCTAGTAAACTGTGGTAGGGCCGTTTTCCACACCTCTCCCTCAACATCTCTGGTAGTCGTGCGTGACCCCTTTACTCCACATGTGAGTCTGGTCGGCAAGTTATTCTCAGCTTGCATCATCAACTAATAATGTTAGACGATATCGATATCATATCATCTAATCATATGCACTAATATCACAGTAAAACAATCAAACCCCAATGGTACACTCCATGACTCGATCCAGAGTCCAAGGGGTTACATTTATGCCTCTGCATCCTCGAGGTCCAGAATCCTGCACACTCAATAAACCGAGTCAATAACACATGTCTATGTCAATGCAGTAAAACAACATGTCATCAACCCATAATTCCTCATAATCAAAATCAAATGTTTTAATAGCATAATAATCTGGATCACTTGCGAGCAAGTGTCCTCAAAGAATAAGTTCACTCAGTGTGCCAGAGCGAGAGATGTTACATACATTTACCTTTCTCCTTGATTGCTTAAAATTGAGTATCCCATAATGCCCTATATAACATAATGTAGGGCTCGTAAAAGTATTTTTCTTGGAATCTTTGGCTATTTTGGCACTAAATCCTTGTAATATAGTTTGATATGCAATTTATCCTAGAATCAAATTGTTAGGAACATATTTAGGCAACATATGGGGAGGATCAATGAATCCATAAATTATCAAATATGTGTAGTCTTCCTATAAATACCAATTACCTATATATGTTCATTAAAAATCTTATTTCTTGTCTACTCAATCTAGAAAATTACTTGAAAAAAATAATTTATGGAAAATAAATATCAAATAATTACACAGTTGGTCATAATTTATCTTATATGTGTTCTCGCACTTGCCCTAGTAATATACATGCATTGGTAAAAACCATGTTCTAGTTCTAGCTTAACCATAAGAAATTGTTATTATCACACATGATGTATATAAAATAAGATGTTATATAGAAGGTTGGTACATTTTGTATTTGGCTTTGTATATTTGGGCCCTATAAATGGCTCTATTTAATGAGTGCAAAAGTATTACTACCTAGTTGAAATTTTTTCATGTTTTAATAATTATATGAACTCCATGAACTCATGCATCCTTAAAATCAATGCATTTTGTATCAAATATAATATGCATGTAAGAGACATGGCATAGATATAATGGTATGCTAAGTTAATCATGTATATATGTCATCATGTTTTCCAAAAAATGTTATGTCTTGAACCCATCGATTGGTCAAAAGTTTCTTCATATAGTTTATTTTTTAGGTTTATTAAGTCTAGAGTACTTCTCAAACTCAAATTCTTAATAACAAGAAATATATCTACCCTCATTATTTATCACAAATATATATCAATGTTGATGTGTTTTATTACCCATTCAATGGATTTTGACCATCGAATAATACGAGTTATTGCAACAATGGTATGTAGGTGTGATCATATAATATTGATGAATACCATGTCATCATGATTCATCATTTTTGTGTAAATTATAGGCACTATATGATTATATTCATCCTTTCTAATCTTCTTATAAATTTCACCCCATCAAGCAAAAGTGATTTGGACATTAATTAGAGATTTAGTATCCTTGAATATATGGTACAGTTTGATTTCAAGTTTGAAAATTGAATGACTAGAGTTAACTACTTAGGTGTGGCCTCTGCATCACTTTGTGTATGTTTAATAAGTTGTGTTATTGGTTTCTTTCCCTTTGGAGAGTTTTTTTTTGGAGTCCTTAGGAAAATATCATACGAGGAATACTTGAAATTACTAATTTGATACAAATTTATATAAATACAAAATCCATGATTTTATTAACAAGAAATATAATCCAGGCATTTTACAAGAAATAAAGTTTCCAACCAACTTTTATCCAAATAAGAAATTTCTGATAAGAAATATTGAAGAAGGGATTTTAAAATGCTTACATTAAAGATTTTAGCTAAAACTATCAAATATTGAAATCCAAGCAACAATGAAAATGTTGATAACTAGTAAGTACGGAAGGAGATGTAATCATGATTCTACGATAACAAATTGCAATTCTCATTTCAACTTTTTGACAATGTATGCAATTCCCTTTAACTACTCAAAAGTGAAAATTATTTCTAATATTAGATTATGTGCATAAGCCTTATTTATAGAAAAGGATTTCAAACGTTGGTAAATAATGAGCATGCACTTGTAGATTTGGTAATATTTGGCCATTCTATTTAGATGTAACATCCCAACTACTAATTGTCAAAACATTCATTGAAAGTTGAAGAAATCAATGGCTATCAGAAATGTCTTTTCGTTTTGGTTAGAATTAGGAGCAAAATTTATTTTTCATGGAAGGTTTAAGATTGAATTAATATAAATGTAAAGTGATTGGTGATGTATGAAACTATAATGGAAGAGAATGGTCAAAAACTCTATTGGAAAAATTTGAATCAAATTTGATGCATTATTCCTTGAAAGTTATGTTTTTCTTTGTTAGGAAAAAAAATACAAATATTAGTTGAAGAAATACCAAACTTTGTTTTATCAAACATGATATGAAATATTTTTTCATTTTAATTCGAAAAAAAATTTGATTTTTGTTCTTATTTAAAATACTTAACATCACAAAAATACCATTAGAGACACTTTAGCACTTTCCATTAAAGTGTCTTTCAACATTCTGTACCATTGGAGACACTTTACCACTTTCCATTAAAGTGTTTCTCAACATTCCATACATTGGAAACACTTTACCACTTTCCATTAATGTGTGTTTTAACATTCAATAGAAGTCAAAAATTTTATTTTATTTCGACTAAAATCATTCCCACTTTAAGGGGATTAATTTTAAACTTTCAATCATAGGGAAACGTTTATTTTTACTCTCATCATCAAAGGACACTTTTCATTTTTCAAAACATTGTGTAGACCAAGTTTTAATTAACTTTTATTCGTGAAATAAGATCCAAGTTATTTTTAACTTTTACAAAGTCAAAATTTCAAACCTACCTTCACTACATAAAAACCGTCACAATAAAATTCAACTTTCATTGAAGGGAAAAGTAAATTTTTTACTCTGTCAAAGTGAAATATTTTATCAACTAATAGTTAGAAAATATTTTTCATTGAAAATATTGACTTGAATAAAAGGTTAAATAAGAAAAAACGTTTTTTAAATATAACTTCACCAAACTGAAAGAAAAATCAATTTTAAATTAAAAAAAAAAAAAAGCAAATGAAAATAGTGATTTACTAAGAAAATCCAAAATACATTAGAAACCAAAATCAATTTCAAATTAAATATAAGTTAAATAAAAATTTAAAACAAACARGTATTGATATTTTTTTTATATATAAATTAGCTTTAGATTTGCTTCTCACTTTCATGTAGAGTACTTAGTTAAAAGAGAATGAAAAATTAACTTCTTAAAAATATGACTTAGAACCAAAATAATACTCTACAACCTTGGGCTATAGTTTTAGAGTTAGGGATTTATTTGTTTAATTCTCCAAGAAACATTTTCATTGATTTCTATGTTTTTCTACTATTGGTGAGTGTCCATAGTCTTGATGGAGTTACTCCTATATCACAAAACTTTCTTTATTCTTAGTGAGAGTCCATATCCTCGGCATAAATATCTACATTTAATCATTAAATATGTTCCATCTTAAGCTTATATATCTTCATTACTAAGCATGTATGCTTTTAATGATTATTTTCTTTTTCTTTTCTTTTCTTTTTTAATATTTTCTTTGATATAATAAAATAGAGTGAAAAGATAGTCATGTCCTCTAAAGAAGTGAATAAAGTATTTGGATGTTAAAATATTCCCTCATATATGATAATTGTTAGTGATATTCCCATCCTAACTTAAGTCAATATTCATAAATGTATGAACTACCCTATGCTCTCAACATCAACCATAAATAACTCTCTTTAATTTTGATCAATAGTAATAAAATAAGGCATGGGAAAGAAGATATCAAGTTCAATATAAATGTTGAAATAACAACTTAAGTTATAAACGAAATAGAGTGTGAAAGAAAAATTGAGTACAAAATTCATCAAAATAAAAGATATGTTAACCTATTGAAATCAAAACACAGTTTAATTAAATTCAAACTCAAAAGAATTAAATAAAACTAAGATTTGAAGTATTATTTGAAAATATGAAATAACAACTTAGGTTATAAACAAAATAGAGTGTGAAGGAAAAATTGAGTACAAAATTCATCAAAATAAAAGATATGTTAACCTATTGAAATCAAAACACAATTTAATTAAATTCAAACTCAAAGGCATTAAATAAAATTAGGATTGAAGTATTATTTGAAAATATGGTCATTAATGGGGAGGGGATTTAAATCACCCTCTAAACTTTGCAGTCTATATGTATCCGTTTCTATTTTTCCATGTATTTGAAAAATACCAACTAGTGAGTTTTTAAACTTAAAGTGTTTACATTTAGGTTCATTAACTATATTTTAATTAGGAAATAAATCACATATTTCAAAAAATTTATCGCTGACAATGTGCTTGTCAAATCACCTCTTAATAATTTGCTAGCGAAAAACAATGTTTTTCTTAGTTTTTCTTGTCTCATATTCCAACCTGAGTACTGTATCAATTCTTTTATGGATAGTAGGGGAAGGATAACCTCTTGAACCTTGGGAGATATGTTGAATCAAAAATATGGCACACTCTTGAAAACATTATGAAGCATAAACATATGTTTTGTTTGTGATACTTATGGAATTATATGATCATTGTTATCCAAGTTATGGAGATCATGCAACATAGGAAAATATTTAATATTTTGAATAAATAAATCATAAACCAGAAAAATAATAATAATTATATTAGTTGGAATTATTTTTCAATTAATATTAATAGGATATAAAACGATAATAGCTAGGATTATATATCAACTAATTTGATTTGATATTGTAAATCCTTTTGTATGAATATTTTGGTTCTATTTAGTTGGGTTTCTTTTTAAATAATGTGGAATTAGATCCTATCTCCATTTTTTTATGTTGGTCATGTAGTTCTATTTAGTTGAGATTCTTTCCAACTAATATGAGATTGTACTAGTCTCTCTATAAAAAGAGAAGAGTTAGTCCATTGTAGAAAATGAGAGATATAGAGTTTGGAATTGGAAAATGAGATCAAATTGAATAATAAAAGACACTTTAAATAGTAATAAAATTCTCTTTCATTTGTATTTCAATTATTCTTTAATTTTGGTTAATGTAATTTACAGGTTAAAAAGGGTATGAAAATCTCTTTCATATGGACTAGAGTAGGAGTAGAATATATGCATTTCAATTATGTATTTATGCCAATGTATTTTATTTTCCACAACATTATTTAATTACTTAAAATAGATGCACTTCAAATCATTTTCTTCCTATTGTGTGTATTATTTTAGTTGGTGTACTGTGATTTCTGCAAGCATATTTCATTTTCTGCAACATTATATTCTTTCTCAAAATATATGCATTTCAATTCATTTCCTTTAGGTTGTGTGTTATTTTATTTTTTTCATTTCAATTTTTAGAAGTATGTTTTATTTTCTACAACATTAGCTTCTTTCTTAGCTAACAATGTAGTTTCCTTTCTATAGAAGCATAAATAAAACAAGTAGTAAATAAGGAACCTGGAGCATGCACATATAGTGCATGACATCTTGCAAGAAATTTCAACCCAGGTTAACAAATTAATGAAAAATGCATTTAGTTACTCTTACTATAAAACAATGGTAATTAACTAGACCTTCAGTTTCGTATTGTAGTTGGGGAGATGCCAAAGGCATATTAGTGTTATTTTCATTGGTTTTTAGGAAAAACACATTATATGGGGATCAACAAGAGAAATTGTCATATGTAGTGTTACTCATATAGAATTATGACATATAGATGTATGAATTAAGTTATAAATATAAAAGAAAGATTTTGTGGTCGAGTAAGAGCCACACAAAGAGCAAACCACCATCAAGAAGAAAAACAATAAGATGAGGAAATTCAAAGGTTAAATGTGGATTCAAATCATATCGCAAATAATAAATTCTAGAGAAATAATCATTTCAGTCTATTTTAACATATGCTATGATATTTTTGCAAATCACAATTATTGAGTTTTGGGCATGCAAATAAATTGATTTGACTCTATCTCACAATATATGATATGGGTTAATGAAATTTTTGATAGAATAAAGTATTACATTGTAATGAACACACTCACAAAATATCTGAAATAACCAAATCAAAATTTAAGATAATTAAGTTTTTTTTCATACCTATAACACATTTTTAACTAATAGATTTCCTAAAAACATAGTTAGGACATTTTTAGTTCAAGGGACCAATCAAAAACATTTAAAAAAAAAATAATTATAACATGTTTCTAGAGAATGTGTTCCTCATACTTTCTTTCCTTATTCAATTTGAATCACTTTATTCCAATATCAAACAAAAAAGTTATAGCCAAAATAGTAACCACTTGTCCCAAAATTCAACAATGTCACATTTATTCATTTTGACTATTCATTACATATTTGATCTGTCAAAAACATATTTTAAATCATGTTTTTATTGGAGATATATACCTAAATATAATTTCATATCCCACTAGAATCATTCCAATCCAAAAATAAATGAAAACTTTATGTCCAAAATAGTGACTATTGTTCCAAGCTTGAAATTGAAAACAACCATTTCTTCCAAGTTGTTGCAAAGAAGATTCTACATAATATTCAAGATAATTTTAAAAACCATATATATTGGATATAAACCTATGAATATAATTCAATATTGATTTGTAATCACTCCAATTTCACATTTTAGGAAAAAGTTATTACCTAAATACTAACAGAAGGTAAGACCAAAAAAATAGGAAAACTATTAGAACAATCAATTTTCAAGGGACCGAATGAGTAAAAAATTCAAAAATATTAATATGGGATACACACCTTGAAATCTACTTTCAAGGGACCTAATGAGTAAAAAATTCAAAAATATTAATATGGGATACACACCTTGAAATCTACTTTATAACCCATTTTTAATAATTCAATTTCGATATCATATGAAAAAACTATTACCAACACAATTCTTGGTGTTCTAAATTGAAAAATGTAAAAACTACTTATGTACCCGTTCGATTTTATCAATTTTGAATGGGATAATAAATGAGTTGATTGAGAATGTTTCTAGTGGATATACATGCATGAATTTGATTTTCAATTCAATTAGAATGACTCAGTTTCAATATCAAACATAAATTTTATGACTAAAATAGTGATTATTTGATGAAAAATCTACATTCTAGGTTATTATTGTTTTAATTTTCATAAATTATATATATATGAATGAAAATATTGATTGTAGAAGAATAGGATTGGAAATTTGTGTAGATATGTTATGTTAAACCTTGGTGCAACTCTAAAACCTTATAACAAGTCAACTCTGTGGATTGATGTGAATGTCGAGGGGGAGGAGGAATCCCTCTCCTGATGATTAAGAATTATCATTTTAAGAAATGGTAATGTCCTATGATAAAGGTTCCAAGTCTCAAACAACTTGATTCGTGAAGAGGTTAGAGAAAATGCTAGAAGTTAACTTCCTCCAACTCCATCGAGATGTAAATCCATATATTTAGCGTATCATGGCCTAGTAAGTAAATTTATGGGGATATGTGCTTCCCCCAAAATAGCATCAACATGGATTCAAAAGTAGCTGAATCACGATATCAAAGGAAAACCCCACCAATTATTTTATGAGAGAAGCTCTATGCCTTTCTCCTTGAAACCAATAAATATTGGGACTTGATTTTTCATAATAGGTCATATCTTATAGGTGATAGGGGTATGTATTTGAATATATAGTCACTTGAATTCAAAACCAAGAAGAATGTACCCTCTATTTTTCCAATATGGGTGAATCTCCTACACCTTTTTTTATCACTCCACTAGTTATCCCAAGGCTAAGAAGGAGACCAATAGAGGTAACCACAGACTAATATTTGGACTTGGTAGCTAGCCCTACAAAATCAAAGAGGGCTCTCTCAAGAATCTCACAGTCAATGAAATGAATGGAGAGGAAATCATATCTTAGGGTATATATTAAACTAACTTAGGTTTGATTTTTAGGGTTTGTTGGTTGAAGCATAAGTCTAGGAACTAGGCTGGGGTTTCAAATGATCAATTGAAAATATATAATGGGGAAAGATATGTATGATAAATGACAAAAGTAGGTTATAATTGTGTTATATGGATGAAAAAGGTGAGGATCAAAATGAGCATTTGTTCATGAATTCATTTATCAGAAGAAGTGAGACAAAAATATGAAAATCTCATAAAAAAGAGAGCATAGAATTATGAAATTTGCTTATAAACTCAAGGGATTATCATATGAAACCATACATATGGTAGAAAAGAGAAGTAAAAATGTAACATGATGATAAAGCTAAAGAAAAATACTGGAAATCATCATACCATATGAATCCCAAGATAATAGTTGCAACTGTGTGTGTATTATTTTTGCAAACAATTATGATGTACACTAGCTCCCAAAACCTTTTTTTTTACTGTTTGATGTCCCAACCCTTGTTCTCTATGAAAAATACAAAAACATATACCAAAAAAAAAAATTCCCCTCTCAGGGTTTGAATCCCTCAGTGTAGGAACATATCACAGGAATATCTCTAACAAACCCTGATGACTAAGGAGGTTAAAATGAATCCTCCAAATAGAGTTGACTGAGATGCCCCTCTTTAATGAGGTAAAAAATTGAATCAAATAAAATGTACATTCACCCTTAATTACATTACATCGACACCAAAATAGAGTAATTTCATAATTATACCAAGAGTTACTGAGGAAAATGTCGAAAAAAAGTATTAGAGGAAAAAATGCAGTGCATCTCTGCAAAAGCGTAGTGCCTCTCTACAAAACCACAGTGCCCAACTTGGGAAGGACTTTTGAAGGCCTTCCCATGCTCCAAAATCACTTCTGAAAGATGCATTGGAAAGATACAGATTTTTAGTTTTCATTAGAGTCATCAAGAATTGCAAACACCTACTCCAAGAAACATTTAAATTCAATCTCCCAAGACTACTCCAAAAGTGCAACAACTCTCTTGTAGAAACTATATTTTTTGAATTTATCCCAAATAATAATTCATGTGTATAAACGGAAGGTGGTTTTTGTTCCTTAATATATTATTGACAAAAACCACTTTCAGTTTTGTCAAATTCATCTTCCTTACTTCATAAACAAATTTTAAAGTAAGACTGTATCAATGTGTGGAAAATGATTTGTCTCTTGAAATGATTTCTTGAGAAATAATGAAGACATTGCTATCACTCCACCAGCACTCCCAAGGTTGAGAAGAAGACAAAAATAGGTAACCACAGACCAAGATTTTGGTTTGGTATATATCCCTACCCAACAATAGAGGGCTCTCTCTAAGGTAACAATTAATAATCTAAACTGGAATGCAAAACGATTTTAGGCTAGATATTTTAGATCAATGAGGGTTTTGAAATTGTAGGTTTTGTTGGACTAGAAGATTAAATCCTGGAGCTAGGATAATAAATCTGAGGGATCAGTTGTAGAGATTTCAAAAGGGGAAAGGTAGCTATAAATAATGTCCCAAAAGAATATTGTTTTAGTGTAAGTATGAAGGAATTGAAGATAAATGAATTAGTGAGCATAAGATATGAATTCACTGACTAGAAGATAAGCACATAGCTGATAAAACTCAGATAAAACAGAGAATTGAATCCAATGGATTATGTTTAATATTTTTAGAGATATAGAACCATAAGAAAGGAATATGTCATAATAAATATTCACATAAGAAAATATAGAAAAAACAAGGAACATTAATCATAACACAGGAATCCATGCAAAATAGCTTCAACTTCTGGTTTTATTACTGTCAAAATAGTACACTAGCTTCCCAGCTATCACTCTCACATGTCCAACCCTTTTCTTAACTCTATTAGGTATACATATAGATAGAAAACAACTTTCCCCATCTGAGGATTCGATTCCTACCTCCTAGTATTATATCACAAAAATATCTCTAACAATACCCAAATTTAGGAAAGTCAAAACAAACTTCCTAGTTTAGCTCAACTATCTCAATTTGAATTTGTCAAAAATTAAATATCACCAAATCCACATGGAAAAAGATAATTCAACCCCATGAAACTTAATTGCATCATATACATTCACTATATTTTTAATTACTTCAGTGCGAATAAACTTTGACCAAGAAAATTCAAAAACTATCACATTTCCTAGAAACCCAACACCAATCTGCAAAAACGTAGCGCCAACCTTGGAGGAGACTTTTGAAGGCCTTCCCATACTCCAAATTTAATTCTTAAAGATTCATTGGAAATATTACGATGTATATTTGTCATTAGACACCTTAAGAAATCCAAATGGACACTCCATGAGGGAGAAAACAACATTTTCCCATAGCTGCTCCCAAAAGTTCAACGCCTGGTCTAGAAAGGTGGCAGAGAGTGATTTTTTGACATTTTTTTGGGCATTTTCTCCCAACCAGTTTGCTGAAAATGCACTAAAAGTAGATATATGACATGTGTAGGGTACTATATATCCACCAATATCAACTTTTTGACATTTGGATTTCTGAGGAAAAAGCGCAGTGCCAAGGCGCTACACTTTTTGCTGAACTAATGTTTCCAATTTAGGCCAAAGGACACAAAACACCAAAATTTTGCAAAACGTTTTTCAAAATTTTCCCAGAATTGTTCCATCAAGAAAGGAGATGATATTTTAAGCCATGAATGATGCATTATCTAGCAATTCGATTTTTTCCTTCTCTTTTTTCCTTATTAGGGTTTCTTTCAACTTCTTCTTCAATTGCTTGATTCTAACTTGAGAAACCATGTTCCTTGTATAATAATGCATGGAAATGTGTCTTTGTAAGTTTTTGTTGTTGTTTTCCCTCTTAATAATCTTCTCCAATGGGAAATTAATCCTATCAAGCCAATATTCCCTATCTTTCTCGATTTCTACCAGAATGAGTTCATTAGCAACCATTAGGCCTTTTGGTGGAGATGGTTCCTTTTGATGCTCAAGTGTTACCTTGAGAACTATTATTCTTGGTCTCATTGGTTTGACCTACTTTTATTGATCCTTTGAATTCTCAACATCAACAACTTCTTTACCTTTTGCATTATCTTTTCTCAAATCTTCTTTGGGCTTGTTTAAGTGCAGTTGATTTAATTTTAGCTGCATCTTCTCCTATTGCGAGAATGAGACCAAGAAATTTTCCTTTGAAAAAATATTTTCAACTCTCTAATATCAACTTCTCTCTCCTGGATGATCTTCCCTAAAATTTTTACCTCCTTGTGCACTTGTAAATATTCCATATCAGTGCCAAGATGAACCTATGTTTCTTCCTCCAATGGTGTCTCATGTTGCTGTGATGATGTAGGCTTGGCCCTTTAAACAATGTCTGGAGAAAAAAAAACTTATTACCTCTAACATAAGTCTGATTTGCCTCTTCCCTAGGAACTCGTTTGGTTGGTTTTATTATGGAAGAAACCTCTTGATGTGTTGGTGAAGCCAAGGGTGTATAATGACTACTAGAGTGAGATAGAGAAGACAAAAGGGAACTTGAATATAGAAAACCATCCCATGAAAAAATGATATGTGATAACTGATGGAAAACTAGGACTTTCACTAAGCCATGATGAAACAGACTAGCATGATGATTTCCTCCCAATATCTTTATTTTCTCTACCATATTTACCATACTCTTGTAAAGGTAATAAGGTAATTTTAGAGTCTTTACATCGTTGAAATGCATAAAGAGTCCCATGTCATACTAATATAACCTTGAGTAACTTCCTTCACATGTGAATTACCTCATGATCAATTTCATGAGAGGGGCATACATGTCCAACAACTATCTAAATGGAAAGATGTGTGTAGGAGCTTCTTTATATGCTAGCGTTAAATACATTTTGTAGATCTGAAAGTCAAGGTCTGTACTCTTGAACCATTTTTCTCCATTTTTTGGAATCCCTGAGGCTGAGGTAATAGTTTATTTTGAAAGAGTGAAGGCCACCCCTAAAATGGTCATCTTATCTCTCCTCAATATAGTGGAAAAGGTGTTGGTAAGTTTATCATGAAAACCAAGTTCTTCAACCTTTTGGAAAAAGGCAAGTCAACCAACATCCTAAAATGATTTCTTGAGGAAAGGTGAGGATATGATTTCATTAGCTAAAGTGGGATCATACTTGCTGATTTGACCTCCTTTGTTATTTTTTGGCATAGGGGTTTCAGAATGCATTGCTAAACCTAGCTCAGTGAGAGGGGAAATTAGGGTTTGGTGTAGGAAACAACAGGGGATTTGGGAAGTTTTTAGAAATGAAGGGATATGAAAGGGTTAGGGGTCTTCTAAATACTTATAAAAATTTATGGGGGTAGGGAGAGATGTTAGGGAGTAGGGGAAAGTGGAATTTTTGGGAATGAGTGAGGGAAAGGAGTTCAAAAGAGGAAAACACAGTCCTATCCAAGAAAAGTGTAGTCTAGGCTAGGGTTTACAAAACAATAGTGAAAATGATGGGTGGGAATGAAGAAAATTGTTTATGGAGGTGTATGAAAGGTGAGGGAGGATGTCTGAGGTTTAATTTTGGGGGTTTTATCAACAATTTGTCAATGGGATTATGAACCCAAGAAAATGCAACCAAAACCCTAGAACAAGGAATTCATCTTTCCATTCATGAAATGAAAACACAAGAGGTGTTTTGGAGGTCACACTTACCTGTATTTGGTACACTAGAACCTGCTTGCCAATTTAGAAACCACTGGAATGAAGTTTTTGCCTCCTATGTAGAAAATGCAACTCTTCAAGACAAAGCACAGGGCACTATCAACACATAGCACAAAGTGCAACGCACTACTAGAATGCATCGAAAACGTAGTGCACTAAAGGGAAAATCATTATTCTGTGGGTGAGGATGATTTTTCTTGGTGAAGAGTGAAGGATCGGATCTAGTCACTGTGAGGGGGGTGAATCAGTGACACAATAATTATATCAATTTTTCTTTTTGTTAATGCAAACAGAATTTTAACACAATATTTTATCGTGGAACCCAATAGGGAAAAACCACAAACGCGTTTCTATTAACTACAAAATTTGCTTTACATGTTACATAGAAGGAATATATGCTTCATTTTTTATCAACACCAACTGATTAGGATGCACCCACACCCTTGTTCACCAACACAAACTAGTAGGAGGCTTCGACCCCCTGTTTAGTCAGCTACAACTAACAAGGAAGCACCAACTCCCTCTGTAGGCACCAACCTACCCTTACACCACCCAACCACCCTTATTTTATAAATCTGAAAAAACTTATGTATAAAGTCTTTAATGCATCTCTCTCTGCATCTGTGATTTGATATATATTCATATTCAGACTGTAGATAGACTTTGTTCTCATCGCTGTTTCTTGTTTATATATTAGTCAAAGCGACATGAGTGTGATACACTATGTCCCTTTGTTTGTACCATCACACATCTTCATCTAACTTAAACATAATCACAATTTATTATTCTTACTATGAAGTCTTTTCATAAATTGATCACAGATATGGATCAATTTCATCTTTTAACTCGATCCCAAATCTCTGCAATTATTTCAAAAACCAAGTTCTGTAGAGGCTCTTCCTTCAAACCATTACATATGATAGATATCACAAAACCATAGGCTTATCAACTTTAGCGACGCATTATCTTTTTCCTTCATATCTTTTATTCCATATGACTAATGGCGGTGACCCAATGCTAGGACAAATGAGCGCTTGAGCACTTATCAAAATCAACAATCACGATTTAGTCTCTCAATGAAATGGATGACTATCAGGACTTTGGGACTTTGTCCTTTCAAATCTTCTGAATACAATTTTTCTGAACATATCAGATGGTTCACGTTTATTTCGTGGAACCAAATCAATGGTCAGATTCGATCCTTACACTTATCCTTTCACTACTTAATCTGACGGCTGAGACTTAATCAAGCATTGAAATGGATGGACACCATTTACTTTGGGACTTAATATACTCTACTTATGCTATCCTTTCATTGTATTTTAATCAATGGTTGAGAATGCAATCGAAGTATTCTTTAGATCGGACGACTCATGTCCACTTCGAGACTTTGGCATTCGAGAATTCAGGACTTAGGTCATTTTTGGTGGTGAAGTTCCTGAAGTAAATTTCCCATATTGGCGTAGCTTATAGACATCACTTGTTGACATCGCAGGGGCCGAGGGGCAACCACATGTCACTTAGATTCATTATTTACATGTACCTCATCTGTCGATTTCATCTTGATGCTTGTCATTATATGACTGTGCCACATGTCCTTCCGGACGTGGTCTATTCATGTAGATCTCTCGATGTGAAACATATTCATCTCCTTGATCTAACGATCATAATACTATCCAAAATGTATTTCAGATTGTTGACTGAGAGTGACCTCAGAATTTTGTCTTTCGAGACTTCGGGTAATTTGATATCTCAACTTCACAATTCTTCCGAAGTGATATTCCCTAAATTATAATCCTCGAGTAACTTAGACTTTATCAAGTGGTCATTCTTAAACCCGAAAAGGTTTAACACGATCCAACGAATGTCAGGATTTCGGCTATTCGGGCCGTTCCCCTTGCTTATCCTATCCTTCTACTTTCCTCGATCTAACGATCAAGATATCCTCTAAAATGTTTCCTAGGTTCATACGATTGTCGGGAATTTGAGACATTTGTGGCTTACTCTATCCTTCAACAAAAAAATGATATGATGGTCCTGGCATCTCCCAAAGTGTTCTTCATATCATATGGTTCACTTTTGCTTTGGTACTTTTGCCTTCAGGTGATCTTACTTGTTCTCAACCATTTTCCTCCGAACTGGTCAATGTCCAAGCTAACCACTGCTACCTTGGTGCGCTCTGAATAGATCAAACGATCCTCATTTACTTTTGGACTTTGTATTGAACGGTCTTCATCTTTACTTATCCTATCTTTCCAGTTAATGTGATCCAATGGTCGATTGACCATCGATGATTGATGTGGATTGCAGAACCACAACTTGTGAGTGGTTTACTTTGTCACCAAAGCTCCACGATTTATCCCGGTCATTGATCTGGTGATTGCATATCCAATGGTCACGACTTAATACAACTTAACCTGATCGTTTGTTGGATCAAACATAGTCGTTGATATTTTAGTTTATGAGATCTGATGATCTAGACCAATTGTGTGATTGGAACTAGTGAGTCATTTAATTCTCCTTTCACTCTCCGTAATTCATTCATGCTACTGATATGGTGCATGAGTATCAACTGATGCATACCCCCTATCCCTCCTCAGGGCTGTACGACCTCCTAGTCAGGATCTTCTGGTTTAGAAGCTGAAATGGCTCTTCTGGTTCCAAACTGGAACACTTCAAAATGAACACACAGGTCCCTCACTAATGCTTGGTTGGATTTTCCAAGTGCCAAGCGTGAGCCCCCATGACACACGACTAAGAGCCGTAACCTTGCGCTAAGCCAAAAAGGGCACTTTTCGGGGACCGAAACTTTACAAGTCAAGCGTCCTGTCCCTTCGTTCTTTGAAACCCCGGTGGCTGAAATGCCGAAATGTCCCAACAGCAGCTCCTTCGGGTTTTCACATTTCGCAAAATCAGAATGCAAGCGATATCTCTGCTCTTTGGGATCCCTGGTTGTTAAAATGCCAAAAATGTCCCGACGCCTATTCTTTCAGGTTTTCACGTTTCGTGAAACCTGGGTGCAAGGGATATCTCTACTCCCTGGAAATCACAATTACTGAAGTACCAAAATGTCCTCGTGTTCGTTCTTTCGAGGTTTCACAATTCGAGGAATCACGATGCAAGGGTCCCGCTCCCCTATCTTTCGAATTCCCGGTTGCTGAAATACCGAAACACCTTGGCACTTGTTCTTTAGGGGTTTTGCGATTCACGGAATTGCAATGCAAGGGTCACGCTCCTCTTTCTTTCAAATTCTTGGTTAACGAAATATAGAAATGCCTTGATGCTCATTCTTTTGGGATTTCGCAATTCAGGGAATCGTGATGCAAGGATCCCGCTCCTTTGTCTTTCGGGTTCCTGGTTACTGAAATATCAAAATACCTTGGTGCTCGTTCTTTCAAGAATTCATGATTCAGGGAATCGTGATGCAAAGATCTCGTTCCTCTGTCTTTCAAGTTCCTGGTTGCCAAAATATCGAAATTCCAAAACACCTTCCGAAGTGTTATCCTTCCTAAGCTTCACCCTATGTAGGCCTCGGATTCCCGTGCACTCCTTGCATCTAAGGGATTCCAATAGCTCGGACCCAAGGGGTTTCTCACAGAGAGATTCCTCCTGATCTCCTGGTGTTCTCTCCTTGATCAATGCACACCTTGCAGATCTTTAATGAAGAGAAACAATTGAAACTGGAAAACTCACAGTTCCATCCACTTGTTCATGTAAATAGAAAATGACAAGGAAACTGCACATAGTCCACACACCATACATTTGGATAAGTTTTCCATTTTTTTATATTCACAAGTGCTCAATGGCTATAGAATACATTCAAAATTATAGTAACTCAAAAACACTGAGATCTCCTGCTAACTCCTAGTTCTCTCTTATAGCTAATTTCTCTCTATATTCTCGCTCTCTCTAGCTGGGTGTACAAACTTCTACATAACTCAAAAATGTTTCTAGGGTTTCCCCTGGCTACTTGCCTACTCTAAAACTCATCCTACGCTATCTTAGTTTAGTTGCATTCTAGGGCCATAGTGGAAACTCCTTCTCTATTTACAATTTTCAAAATGTGCCTCAAAGGGTAAAATTCAGCATCGCTTCAAGCGTGCCTCCAAAGGTGAATTCTGGCACTGAGTGGAAGCGGATTCTGAAATCGGTTGTAACTTCCCACATTAAAGTTTCGGAAGAACTCTCACGTGCTGAGTGGTCCCACCTCTATGTGCTTGCCAATGATGCTCCTGCATCATACTCCCCTTGACAAAAATTCATGGAGTCCTCTCCATGAGCTCCTCTACTAATTTTCCCTGCTTCTGGATAGCAACTTCATTTTCCCAACTAGCATATTCTATTGGGAATCCCTTCCATTTGACCAGATAATCAAAATAAGTCTTCCTTCTGGTCTTCTTTCCAATCCTCTGATCTAGAATTTTCTCCATCTGTAGCTTCTCTACCATAGGCATCTGCTTCTCTCACTAAATCTTTCCTTGATCTTCTGATCCTTCTGTGCCATCTTTCCTGTAAGGTACAAGTATGAGACATTGAATATGGGTGAAATACCCACACTATCCAGCAGCTCGATCTCATAGGTGTTTGCATCAAACTTCCTCAAGATCTTATAGGGTCCTATCTTCTTCATCTTCAATTTGTTATATGTTCCCCTAGGGAACCTTTCCTTCCTGAGATGTGCTAGAACTTGATCTCCCACTTCAAATTGAAGTTCCTTGCGATGTTGATCAACTATGTGTTTGTAGATCTGGTTAGATCTTTGTAATTGTTCTTTGATCCAACTATGGAGTCTCTGCATTTCAACAACAAAATCCTCTGATCCAGTGCTTCTGATCTCTCCTTGTTCCAAGTCCCTTAACTCAAAAACTCCCCTAGGTTGCATTCCATAGAGTATTTGGAATGGACTCCTTCTAGTGCTCCTGTTTGGCGAGTCTTTGTATGAAAATTCTACTTGTGGCAGAATTTGATCCCATTGGTTATGATGTTCAGTAACTAGACTCCTTAATAAATTCCCCAAATTTCTATTTACCACTTCAGTCTGCCCATATGTTTGAGGGTGATAAGAAGGAAAAATCTTTCCCCATCTTCTTCCACAATGTCCTCCAAAAGTGACCAACAAATTTTGTCTTTGTCTGAGACAATGCTCCTAGGTAGGCCATGAAGTCTCACAACTTCTCTGAAAAAAAAATTTGCAACATGTGTTTCATCACTAGTCTTCTAGCATGGGATGAAATGTGCCATTTTTGAAAATCTATCCACCACCAAAAATATGGAATCAAATCCTCTTTTTTTTCTTGGCAATCCCAACACGAAATCCATGCTTATTTCATCCCAATTCCTCTCTGGTATTGGCAACGGTTGATACAATCCAGTGTTCTATCTTTTCCCCTTTGCATGCTGGTAGATCCTACATTTGTTCATAAACTTTATCACCTCTGTTCTCATACCTATCCAATAGTATGAACTGCTCAACTATGAAAATGTTTTATCGTGGCTGAAATGTCCAGCGAATCCTCCACTATGCTTCTCCTTCAGAAGATTCTCCCTCATTGAGCATCTTGGTATGCACAATTGATTTCCTCTTAACAACAATCCTTCCTGAACCATATACTATGTCCACTTAATTCTATCTCTCAATACAAGGCTTGTACATGCTTCGTAGGGCTCCTTGAAATTTGTATCATCACAATACATATCCTTAAGGTGTTCAAACCCCAAGGTCTTCGCCTGGAATTCCTGCAGAATTAAACATCTCCTGCTTAATGCATCAACAACTTTGTTAGCATTCCCAGCAATATGTTTTATGACAAAAGTAAAATTTTGCATAAATTTAACCCATTTTGCATGCCTCTGATTCAGTTTTTCTTGTCAGGTTATGAATTGTAAAGCTTGGTTATCGTTGTACAAGACAAACTCTTATGGGACAAGATAATGCCTCCATTTCTTCAATTATTGAATTATGGTATAAAACTCCTTGTCATATGTGGAGTATTTCCTCTTAGTCCCATTCAGTTTCTCACTAAAATAGGCAACAGGTCAATTGTCATGACTCAAAACTGCTCCTATTGAAACTCCACTTGTGTCACATCTTACCTTAAATGTATTCTCAAAATTCAGCAAGACCAAAATTGGTCATTCTGTTATCTTCTCCTTTAGTATATTGAAGCTCCTTTCGGCCTCCTATGTCCATTTAAAAGACTTGTGTAGCTTCTTTACTCTATCCATCATGGGTGCAAAAAACCCACTGAAGTCTCTAATGAACTTTCTATAAAAACTTGCTAAACCATGAAAGCTCCTTACCTTGAACATGCTCCTTGGCGACAACCACTCCCTCATCGCTTTCACCTTCTCTGGATCCATCTTAAGTTCATTAGAAGAGATCATAAAACCCAAATAAATGGGATTTGTCTTCATAAAAGAGGACTTCTTCAAATTAATTAGCATCTTCTGCTGCTGTAGCCTTCTCATTACTAGTGTGAGGTGCCTCAAATGCTCCTCTTTAGTCTTGCTACAAATTAGTATATCGTCCAAATATACAACCACGAACTTGCCAATGAAATCTTTCAGAATTTCATTCATCAACCTCATAAAAGTGCTCGGGGCATTTTTTAAGCCAAATGGCATAACCAACCACTCATACAGACCTTCATTCATCTTAAAGGTTGTTTTCCATTCATCACCTTCTCTCATCCTGATCTAGTGAAATCCACTTTTCATATCTATCTTGGAAAATAAATTTTCTCCACTTAAGAAATCCATTAAGTCATCCATCCTCGGTAAAGGAAATTTGTACATGATGGTGATATTTTTGATGGCTCTTGAGTCTATGCACATTCTTCATCCTCCATCTTTCTTTGGGCTTAACATAGTTGGTACTACGCATGGGCTCAAGCTTTCTCTGATCAAACCCTTATCCAACAATTCTTGGACTTGGTTCTTCACCTCCTCATTTTCTCGAGATGTTAATCTATATGCTTCCTTGTTTGGCAATATTACTCCTGGTATCAAGTCGATATGATGATTGATACTCCTGATGGGTGGCAATGAGTTTGGCAGCTCATCCACCACTATATCAGCAAAATTATCCAGCAGCTCCTGAACTTCTTCAGGTAAATCATCCACTGATGTACTCGTAAGGATGACTCTGGGATTCCTCACCACAACAAACTGCATCTCCTATTCTTCCTTGACTTCTTTCAGGAGTTCCTTCCCACTCATGACAAATATGCTTGTGTTGGCTTCCTCCTTCGCTCTCTTCTCCTCCATTGGTGTCAACATATGCGTCCTACCATTCTTCTCCAATGTATATGTATTCTTCCTTCCATCGTGAATGAAATTTATTTCAAACTTCCATGGTCTTCCCAACAGAATATGGCATACATCCATGGGAATTACATCACATAGGATTTCATCTCTATATCCTTCTATTTTAATTTCAACCAGACATTGTTTAGTGATCGTTACCTAGTGTCCTTTTTGCAGCCATGAGACTTTGTATGGCCTTGGATGTGTATATGTCTTCAGCTCTAATTTCCCTACCATCTCTGTGGATACTAGATTGTCAGTACTCCCACTGTCAATGATAACCTTGCACACTTTATCCTTAGTCTTGCAAGTTGTCCTGAAGAGACTGTTTCTCTACACTAGCTCTTCAATTTCTGCCTCTAGTTTTAAGAGAACTTTTCTCAACATCACGGATGCTCCATGCTCTTATCCTTCTTCTTCAACATCTCTTCGCCTTGCTTCTGAAATGTGAGCTTCTCCTCCTTCCTTCTTCTTCTCGAGACATTCCCAAGACATGTGCCCTATCTTTCCACAGTTATAGCACCTTACTCCTCCTTTGTTTCTTCCTCTAGAAGAGTTTCTTCCACCATTCTATATTCCTCGTGAATTTCCTCCTCGTTCTGAGTGATTGTGTAGTTTCTCAGCCTCATCCTTAGACTGATGTGCTCTGTCACGGTTAAATCCCTTACTTTTTCTTGGGATCAAACTTTTACCTCTTCCTCGCTAGTTATGTTTCCTAGCCATCTTCTCCTCTGCCTCCAATGCAAACTGATAAGCATCTTCCACAGTCTTCACTAACATCATGCTAATCTCGTCCTAGATTTCATATCTCAAGCCTTTTATATATCTGGCGACTTTCTCTTCGTCTCTCTCCCATTTTCCAGTTATGATGTTCAGTAGGTAGAACTCCTCAGTGTACTCCTTGACTGTCATCCCTTTTTGTCTTAGGTTGTGTAGCTTCCTGAATAGATTGATACGGTAGTCTTTGGGTATGAACTTAGCCTTCATTTTTCCTACCATCATGTCCCAACTCTTTATCCTCTATTTTCCTTTACTTCTTCTCTCAGCCTGCAGTTTGTCCCACCACAGTGTTGCATGCCCTTTTAGCCAGGTGACTACCTGCTTCACCTTCTTCTCCTCATCGACATCTTCATAGTCAAAGTGTTTTTCCATGGACCTTATCTAGTCCAATAGTTCTTCAGCATCTAGATTTCCCTTATACATGGGGACCTCTATCTTAGATCTACCTCCCAATCTGGAAACTGCTCTCAACAAATGTTCTTCTGCAGCATCCTCTCCTGCAAATTCTTCGACCTCAACCTCTTCACTTTTTGCATCACTAACATCCCCAACATTAGGTTCTCTTCTTTGTTCTTCTTTCATTATTTCCAGTTGGGCATGAAGCTCTCGCATGTCCCTCTCTACAACACAGTTGGCTAAAGGAGGCTCTCATCTTCTTGGCAACATTATGTTGACTATATGTCACACACAGAGTACAACTCCAATTTCTCTGTCTCCTTCTTTTCCCCCACCTAAAGTCTACAGATGAAAAACTAAGGCTCTAATACCACCTGATGCAGAACCCCTATCCCTCCTCAGGGCTGCACAACCTACCAGTCAAGATCTTCTGGTTCGGGAATCGAAATGGCTCTTCTAGTTCCAAACTGGAACCCTTCAAAATGAACACACAGGTCCCTCACTAATGCTCGGTTGTCTTTTCCAAGTGCCAAGCGTGAACCCACATGAAACATGACCAAGAGTCGTGACCTTGCACTAAGCCAAAAAGGGCGCTTATCGGGGACCAGAACTGTACAATTCAAGCGTCCTGTCCCTTCGTTCTTTGAACTCCTAGTGGCCAAAATGACAAAATGTCCTAGCAATGGTTCCTTCGGGATTTTGCATTTTACAAAATCATAATGAAAGGGATATCTCTGCCCTTTGGGATCCTCGGTTGCCAAAATGCCGAAAATTTCCCGGTTCCTATTCTTTAGAGTTTTCACATTTCGTGAAACCTGGGTGCAAGGGATATCTCTGTTCCTTGGAAATCCCAGTTTCCAAAGTACCCAAATTTCCTAGCGTTCGTTCTTTTGGGGTTTCACAATCTGAGGAATCGCGATGCAAGGGTCCCGCTCCCCTGTCTTTCGAATTCTCGGTTGTTGAAATACCGAAACACCTTGGTGCTCATTCTTTTGGGGTTTTGCAATTTGGGGAATCACGATGCAAGGGTCCCTCTTCTCTTTCTTTCGAATTCCCAATTACCAAAATATCGAAATGCCTTGATGCTCATTCTTTCAGGATTTTGCGATTTGGGGAATTGCGATGCAAGGATCCCTCTCCTATGTCTTTCGGGTTCCCAGTTACTGAAATACCGAAATGCCTTGGCGCTCATTCTTTCGGGAATTCGCGATTTTGGGAATCACAATGCAAGGATCCTGCTCCTCTGTCTTTTGGGTTCCTGGTTGCCGAAATACTGAAATGCTGAAACATAAAAAACTTGAGGTTCTTTATCAATGGCTCACAACACTCTCCAACTCTACGGTCATATCTCTTCCCTGCCACTGACCTCCTCACAACTCCACCCGATCCAATGGCTCGCAATATTTCATGACTCTCCTCGAGATTTCTTGACCATCCATTCAGATCTTCGATATCTTCTCTCTGGGATCTACACAGTGTTAAAGTATGTGCTCCTACCTCAAATCGGATGGTCTGCAAAATTTGCCACCATGATCCAATGCTTGATGGCGTTCTTCCTCCTAAGCTTTTAATCACATCAGACTTAGAATATTTTCTAATTCCTTGAAGACTCGTTCTTCATTCCTTCCAGGGAATGAGTTCCTGGATTTTGATAACACCTTCTGAAGCGTTATCCTTCCTGAGCTTTGCCTTGTGTAGGCCTCGGATTCCCATGCCTTCCTTGCATCTAAGGGATTTTGATAGCTCGGATCCAAGGGGTTTCTCACAGAGAGATTCCTCCCGATCTCCTGGTGTTCTCTTCTCGCTCAATGCACACCTTACAGAGCTTTAATGAAGATAAACAATTGAAACTGGAAAACTCACAGTTCCATCCACTTATTCATGTAAATAGAAAATGATAGGGAAAATGCACACAACCCACACACCATACATTTGGATCAATTTTCCATTATACTATATTCAGAAGTGCCCAATGGCTACAGAATACATTCAAAATTATAGTAACTCAAAAACATTGAGATCTCCTGCTAACTCCCAGTTCTCTCTTACAACTAATTTCTCTTTGTATTCCCTCTCTCTCTAACTGGGTGTACAAACTTCTACATGACTCATAAATGTTTCTAGTGTTTCCCATGGCTACTTGCCTACTCTAAAACTCATCCTATGCTATCTTAGTTCCACCGTAGTGGAAACTCCTGCTCTGTTTACAATTTTCAAAACGTGCCTCAAAGGGTAAAATTCGGCATCGGTTCAAGCATGACTCCAAAGGTGAATTCCAGCGCTGAGTGGAGGCAGATTCTGAAATCGGTTGTAACTGCCCACGTTGAAGTTCTGGAAGAAATCTCACATGTTGAGTGGTCCCGCCTCTGTGCACTTGCCAATGATTCTCCTGCATCATCAACGGTCTTTATTTGATATGATCATTGACTATTCCTCCAATGATCTTTCTGAGTTTCATCGTGCCATCTCTTCTGAGATTTGATATTTATTCGCTAACCCACCTGAGATTTAATATCTGCACATTGTCCAATAGTTTGACATCAATGACAACACATTAATGACACTATGTCCAACAATCTCCCCCTTTGTCATTGATGGCAACACAACAACTTCATACACAATCTCCCCCTATGATGATGCTTCTCTCCTCTAAATTTATTCTCCCCCTTTGACATCAATGGAAAATGGTTGCTTCCCCTATGGTAAAGCTATGTCTGTCTGTATAATTCTAATCAGAATATGAACATGGGTAACTTATCCTGCAATCATACATTTCTTGTTATAAATGAATGAATCCTTTTGACTTTGATTGTTGTCTCCCCCTAATTTGGTGCCAATTCATGCATTATTTTCTTGAGCGATTTAGGTTGGAAGAGGGATTACTCCTAATTTTTTCCCGAGATATTCAAATACATCTTTGCTTAATGATTTTGTGAAAATATCTACCACTTGTTCTTGTGTCGGGAAATATTCCAATTTAACATTTTTATTTTAAGCCTGATCTCTTAGATAGTGGTAATTTATGGAATTCTATTTTGATTTGGGGTGTTGGACAGGATTCTTGAAGAGACTTATAGTGCTTGTATTATCACAGTGGATAATAGTAGGTTCTTCAAATACTATTTTGATGTCTTGTAAGGTTTTTTTCATCCATTCCACTTGTGTGCAACATTCTACTACTGCTATATACTCAGCTTCAGTGCTAGACAGATAAATTGAGGATTATTTCTTGTTTATCCAAGCTACCAATGATTCTCCCAAAAATAATGCTCCTCCACTTGTATTTTTTCTATCATCTACACTACCTACCCAATCAACATATGAATAGGCTTTTAAAGTGAATGAATACTTGCTAGGGTACCACAAACCAAGATTTATGGTTCTTTTCAAATTCTTGTTGCATCATCCTAGCAAATTCCTTAATCATTTTTTCATCACCACTGTCCAATATAATATCATCAACATAAACTTCCACAATAATCATCTATTTACCATCAATTTTATAATAAAGATTGTTGTTTGTTGATCCCCTTTTGAGGCCTTGTTTTTGTAAGTAAGAATCTAGGCTTGCATACCATGCTCTAGGTGTTTGTTTTAGCCCATAGAGTGTTTTCTTTAGTTTACAGACATAGTCTCCTTTTTTACTTAATTGAAATCCTTTGGGTTTCTCAATATAGACTTCATCTTCTAAGTTTCCATTGAGAAATGTTGACTTGACATCCATTTGGTATACTTTAAATTTTCCGTAGCTATAGAAATCTAGGAACATCCTAATTGCCTCTAATTTGTCCACAGGTGCAAAGGTTTCTTCATAGTATACTCCTTCAACTTGATAATATCCTTTACATACCAATCTATCTTTGTTCCTAATTACTTGCCCATTCTCATTCATTTCTTTTTATACACCCATTTAGTTCCAATGACATTTTTATTTTTTGATCTTGGAACTAGTTCCCAAGTTTGATTTTTTCAATTTGGTCCAATTCTTCATTCCTATCATTGACCCAGTTCTCATATTTACATCACTCTTTGACTGAGTTGGGCTCAATATGTGACACAAGTGTTGTTTCTATTTGATACAATAGTTTTATTCTTGTGTGCACTCCATCACTCTTACTTCCAATAATCAGTTCTTCAAGATGATTATTTTGAGTCATTCTTGAGGGTGTCTTTGTGTCTATTATTGGGGATTCTTCTCTTATCTCTTCTTCTTGAATATCTTCTTCATATTCACTAGTATCCATATCATCCTCTTCCCTTTCTTATTTATTCTCTTCTACTTCTTCTGCTTGTGTACCAACTGACTCATCATCATCTTCATCTTCACTGTCAAGTATAGTCTCTTGATTTTTGATCCTTATTGTTTTTAGATCATCCACCTTGACATATGCACTCTCAACAATATTATTTAAGCTAAGATCGTAGCATCTATATGATTTTTTGGTAGAATCATATCCAAGAAATATACCTTCATCAAATCTAGCATCAAATTTGTTAAGACCTAATATTAGCTCATTACCCCTTAATTGGGGCATATTACATTAGTAATGTTATTTTATTTATGTTGGCTTTATTCCATTAGTTGTAATTATACCTCCTAGTCTCCTATATATATCAAGGAGACATTTTCATTTGGAATCATCTTGTACTTGAACATTTATGTGGGGTAAAAGGAGGTTGCCCCCTCGAAGAGGTTTATTATCTGAAATTATCTCTTTTTCAAGGCATTGAGTACTTATTCTGAGGTTTTTCTATGCTATATTGATATTTGGTTCTTAACATATGGTATCAGAGCTCAAGGTCTTGGGGTTTCACTGCTACATCTAAGACACCTTGGAATTTTCACTATAACATGTTTTTGACAACATTTCAGAAGAAACGGCTTGGAGGATATTTATTATATGGGTCAAGGTACATTGGGTTAAAATTTCAGCTCCTTAGGAATTATACTTTCGGCAATACAGCCTGTGCAAGATAGGGTTCTGGAATCATCCTCAACTAAGTCATTACAGACATTTCACTATAAAAAAAATTATGTAACATTTCAGACCCTGAACGTCAGAGGCTATTCAAAAACATTAGTAAGGTATCTTTTTTAAAATTCTCATCTTCTGGGTCATCTTACATTTGTATATACACCCTGTGAAAGATAGGGTATCTGACTAGTCCTATTGACTAGTCTCAAGAAGGTGTTCAAGGTAAGACAATTATAACTTCTTCCTAGAGTATTGAAATTGAGTTGGACTAGTTTCATTGGATAGTGGACAGTCTGTAGTATTTTTGGTACAAGTTTCAAAATTTTATATCAATTATTTTGTCTGAGGAACGTTATACAAGTCAGATCTCCTGGAAAGGAAAAAAATCAACAAGTTGTGGGGAAGTTACCGTAAATTCCACTTCGCACATCCAATTGTGATCAGACCTATGGCATTACAAAGAAGAAATATCAAAGAACTACATAGAAGAAAGTTTCATACCTAGAAGGGCCGAAACATGGGAGATACAACAGAAGAAATATTGTCTAGCAGAACCACCTCAAAATCAAGGTTCAAAAGTGATACTTGTCCAACATGCCACCCAAAAAGGGAACTTATACACCAAATAAGCTTCCAGAAAATCCTACTTGCACTCTTGATGAAGGTGAAGAAATGTGTAGGGACATAAATGATTTACAAAAGAAGATAGTAACAAAAGATGAACTACAAGAGATGGAAGCTAAGTTGGAGGGAAAGATGGATGGTTTAAAAGAGGAGATTCTAGAAGTATTGAAAAATTTTGTAACAGAGAAGACACCTGAAAGTGAAAATGCATCCCATGAAATTAATGATGAGGACACAATGAAAGTGAATCAAGAATGGAGAAACTCCATGTAACATCCCGCTCTAGCGCATTAAGTGAACTTATTCTTTGAGAGAACTTGCTCGCAAGTGATCCAGATTATTATGCTATTAAAACTTTTGATTTTGATTATGAGGCATTATGGGTTGATGACATGTTGTTTTAATGCATTGACATAGATGGGTGTTATTGACTCAGTTTACTGAGTGTGCAGGATTTTGGACCTTAAGGATGCAGAGGCATCGATGGAACCCCTTAGACTTTGGATCGAGTCAGAGAGTGTACCATTAGGGTTTGATTGTTTTACTGTGATATTAGTGGATCTGATTAGATGATATGATATGGATATGTTCTAACATGATTTTTTGATGATGTAGGTTGGCGATAGCTTGCCGACCAGACTAACATGTGGAGTAAAGGGGTCACACAAGACTACCAGAGATGTTGAGGGAGAGGTGTGGACAGTAGCCCTGCCAGAGCCTACTAGCACTCCCATCCAAGCTCGAACTGTAGGTTAACATTTACCTAGTTCGAGAGGACCCACAATGTCGTGAGGGAAGACTGCGACAGTCACTCACAATGAATCTAAGGGGCGCGCAATAAGGTGGGGGCCTTATTCCTTAGAGGCCCTTAGTTTCCCACAAGTTCACCTGGCGGAGTATTGACTCCAGGGGTTATTGATGTCTACCAAGTCAATCAAGAGGCGAGTGGCACCCTTGGAGCACATGGTGTATCCTGAAGGGCACGTCGCACAAGGGAACAGATGAGGCGAGTGGCACCCTTGGAGCACCTAGTGCATCCTGAAGGGCACGTCGTGTTGTTTTTGATAAATGAATGAACCTAGACAGCCTTAGGATGAACATTGTGTTAAGAATTAAAAAAAAAAAAAAAACATTGTCCCTAATAAAATGTCGCCCATCACGAAAATTTAAGGTGTAAGTCTAAACTATGCTAGTGGTAAAATTTTAAATCCCTATAAAATAATAATAATAATAATAATAATAATAATAATAACAACATAAATAATAATTATGATTTTCGTTAAATCTTGTAACATGAAGGGAGTAAGAAATTAATTGTTTCATATAAAAAAAAAATCTGTTGGATTAAAATTTAAAAAGGGAATTAATCATTTTATTATTTTATGATAATTTAAAATATATTAATTTAATGAGAAAATGGAAAAAGGGGGTTAATTTCCACACCTACCTTTTTGAGTTCTAACTAAAAGGGGAAAGAGGGAAAATCTAAAAATTTAGGAAACTAGGAAAAAGAGGTAAACATAAAAAGGGAAAAAGTAGAAAATCAGACTTAGAAAAGTATCTACCATTTAAGAGCTTCCTAATTTAAACTGAACTAGCAATTTAATAATAGGGAAAGCCATTAAAACCTGTAAGAGAATTTGGGGACACCTGGGAGTGATTCTAGGAGTAACTCTAGCTGGGTGAGGGAAATTAAGATAATTAATTAATTTAAGAAATTAATTTATGGAGGAATGTAGGGGATGGGGCACACTTGTACGAAGAGGAATTTTTAGGAATTTATTTTTAAAACATTAATTAAATGAGATTTTAGGAAAGAAAGGGAGTTCAAAACTCTATATAATGAAGGAAGGCGAAGGATGAAGGATCTTCTTCTGTTTGCATAACGTTACACTGTAGAAAAATCCATTTCATTGACTTAACTTGTGGGAGTTGTGATACCTAGCTCGGTGAGGAGAGGTAGCTCGACCTTGCGAGGCATGCTGTGAGCTAGTCAAAATCTTTGGATAGTGAGTGTGTGGCCCCTTTGTGGCTCGGGGGGCTAAAGGGGAAGAAGAGTACCCCTAGAATTGGCTGGGAAGTACCGGTGAAGTCTCGTTAGTCAGCAAGCGAAAGTTGCATGGAGCGCGTGGGATGTCATTCAGAGCGGGCGATTAGGCAATGGTATGCTCTCTTCATTTTTTTATGGTAGATTTCATTAGGACTTGTGCTTGGATCTGCTTATTTAATGGATAAGTAAACTGATGTTTCTATTAATTTGATTACTGAAACATTCTTAGCCTAGATCGATGATTGTTGATTCCCATGGCCATCGTTTCTCCCATGTCTTGACCACCTTGTTGTGTTTGGATGGTGACCTTTGTGGTTGTTTAGCCTTTGTCCCTAGCTCATCAGTCCTTGCCTGAGCAGTCGGCCAGGAGCCTGATCTACAGTCATCGCCTTGGCATTAAAATACCTATGGATCTCAACATCCTACTTTTATGTGTGAGGATGATGAGCAAAAGATGCACTTGTTAGTCGTCTACCCATTCTTTTTTTCTTGGCTGACTGAGGGTCATTGTGCCTGTTCATGTGAAGTAAATACACCATGGTTATCGTTCTATCCTCCCCAAAATAAATTTACTCATCATTTTACCTTTATTTTATTGACTGGGCTTGGACAGTTTCAGTGTTTAATTTTCCATTTTGGGACAATGTTTTTTGTTATGTGTCATTAGTATCCTTTTTATAGATCCTTACCAGCAATGTCCCTTACAGCTCATCGGTGATTAATTTTTGGGTGGCTGCGATGGTCGCATACAACTGGGTTGTGTTTTTTATTGGCTAAGATTGATTATAGTGCTTGGTTGCATGTGTGGAGAGTGGTGTTGATAGAAATTGAAACTTATCTTAGAAAAAAAAAAAAAATTGATAGACAACAACATTTGTTATTTTTTTTAGACAAGGAAAGTATTATCCATAGACGGCATGGTTAATACCTGTGTTTTTATTTTTCGGACAGATTTTGACCCTGTGTTTACCTAAGATATTTCTGAACAACGTCTTACCCCTGGGTGTTTATATTTACCCTTGTTAATTTTCGGCCCTTGCATCTACTCCCTTTAATTTTGGTCATTTTAGTATGACTTTTACGAATTTAAATGATGTCATAGCGAGTCTATATTCTTGACAGTGATCTTGAATTTCTCCCTTCAGTCAGTCGTTCCAAATCGTTAATTTTTTTTGTTGATTGGTCCATCGGCACAATGTTGAGGTTGTAGATAGGACAAGTTTATTCCTTTTCCCTCTGATATAGAATCATTCCAGAATGATTTCCTTTTTTTTCTCATTGAGTGGTCGGTCCGTGTGAGTCCTGGCCTCCTTCACCTGCCTACGTTTTCATTTGGGTGTGGTAGCATGTTAGGATGAGTTTGGGCTGCTAGTTGCATTAAGAGTACTGATGTGCTAATACATATGTTTTTGGGTGATTGCCTCGGGAGGAGACTGTGTTTTGCAAAAAAAAAAAAAAATATTGTTGTTGATGCCTTGTTACTTGGCGTTTTTGAGGCATTGTCGTGTGTAATTAACCAATTGACAGCTATAGAATCATAGATGATAGGGTTAATATTAAGCCTTTGCTTCTATGATTGGAGTGGTTGCGATTTCCATAACAGAAGTGAATCCTTGCGTCCCTGAATTTGATTGACGGTATGCTTTGGGACAGGTGGCGTTACTAGTTACTGTTGAGATACTTTGTGAAAACCTCATCCTAATGCCTAAAGTATCACTAATGGAAAATTACTTCTGCAGACTAATCTACCTTGGTACGTTTGCAATCCTTTAGGTTTTGTTGCTTCCGTAATTCTAGATGCAAGTGAAATTTTAGTTTTTGTATTTGAGGTCTCTCAAGATTAAATACCAGATCACCTTCCTATCCAAAATAGCATAAGGGTTCAAATTAAATTTTAAAATTATGCCAGATAACCCCCATTGGTTGGATGCCGCTTCTCAATTTTATGTGTTGTGCCTTGCAACGTTTTGCATTTACACTTCTTCCTAGATCCTTGTGGTTTTTATAAGTCACTAATCTCGAAATGTTATTTATGAAGCTTCACAGGATTTACACTAGTTATCCAACTTCTTTTGTTTCAAACGGTAGGATTTAATTTAAATATGTTGACTTTAAGCACTAGCATATCCCACAATTTTAAAGGTTAATAGTGTTGTTCAGTAGTAATCTGTATTTTGCACTTTATAATTGTGAGTAACCTTATGAACTTCTCACAACCTTATACCTGTTGGGACATTTCTTAATGTTGCAAAGGGATCCTTCTTATGACTAATTGCCTTGCCTTTGCTAAATGATAGTCATGTTAATTGTTGCGTACTTGCCTTGCTATCCGCTATAATAAATGGTTATGTAACAAATATGTAATTACTTGTTGATTGCTACATCAATGTTATTAGCTAGCAGTTTCCTCCTCAATGATATTAAACAACTAGTGTGGTTAGTTCGATCAATATAGCTAGACTAATCTTGAGGTTTAACTATTCATAAGTGCTAATGGTAGAATTCCACTTGAAGAATGTGTTGGCGACAAAATTCACTCCTGGATTGCAGCAAGAGTAGAGCTCGACGCCCATCAATTTATGTCATGTTTTTTTATAAAGGGGTGATCAAATGGGAGTAAACTTAGGACAAAATCATTCAACTCATAAAACTAGGACAGAAATGCATAGGGAAGTGAGGGCCAAAACTAACTCCAGTTAGGAATTTGAGTTAAAGAAAGAGTAGAGGGAAGACTTGAGAGGAAAGGGAGGAGACTGCTCTGGGCATCGGGACTTCCAACAACTCGGGAAAGAAAAATGAAACACTGAAATGTGCCTGAATGACACAGTGATAACTGCACACTGATCAAACCTATCATACTATGTAGCCAAAACCATTCGACTAGATCCTCCAGTCCCGAATAATTCAGTGTAAGATGAAAAGACAATGCAGGAGACTATTTAAGAATGGTGCAGAAATTGCAGTGACCAACCATACGTTATCCTACAATACACAACCCTCGACTGGATCCTCCAATTATGAGTGTTTTAAACAGCTAAAAAACAAAATAAAAAGGAAATAGAAGCTGACTTCCATTAATTTGACAGTCTCAAATCAAAATACATAACCAGAGCTTCCTCAGAAACTTTACAGTCGGGACCTAAGCTCAACCATCGATAGATTACAAAATGGCAAAAACGCCTACATATACTTGAAGTTGACTTAGGCGCAGAAGGCATGATCATGTCATGAATTCAATGCTTTGCATAGGTGAGTTTCTCTATCAGGCTGTGCATGCAGACATTGGGCAGAGTGCCCATGCATTTTTTTGTTAGACACAATATTTGTCAGGCTGGCCCAACAACCTACTTCTGTGTATGCTCCTTTCTAACCTTCTATTTATGGAAGGAGATGACATTCAACCACCACCAACAACCTTCATAACTGCTTCCTCGGGATCAGGTGAGGCTTGGTCAACTCTACTTTTGAAAGACGTGGTAGTATGCCTTTAGTTGTCTTCTGCTTCGCTGGACTGCTGCAGGGGGAACCCAGATGGCGGACGTGGACGAGACTCTGCTAAGGAGGATGAGGTGGTGTTGTGACACTGGAAGAGAAATGCCATGGGGTATGGATAGGACATAGGTGGAAGTGACATGGAGCGTGGGGTACAAGTGGGTGAGAGAGGTAAAATGGAGGAGGAGAGTTGTGACATCAAACGATGAGGTGAGGTGTCGTGAGAAGCTGACAAGGAGGCCACAATGTGATAGGTTGAGAAGTGAAGAAATGGAAATAAAGGTGGGCCAGGATGGCACTGAGTGAAAGACACATGGTGGAAGGTGGTAAGTAGAGGGAATCGAAGATGTGACAAGGGGGTCCCTTCTTTAAGTCATCGATTCTAGACCCCCCCCCCCATTAAAGGTAGATAGGCAAAGGGGGTCTAGAATCTATCCTCAACCGCAGATCTAGGCACCCAAATCCAAACCATTGAGAGATGCGTGATCAATTCCAGACCCCCCCCCTGCCCCCTTGATAAAGGTAGAATGCCGAAGGGGGTCCGCAATGGAAACTTGGTCATAGATCTGGATGCAGAGATCCTGGCCACCCAGATCTTGCCGCTCCTTAGCCCCATGTGCATTTGCACCCCAACCTAGGGTAAGTGGATTTTTACCCCACTTCTTTGCATTTGCCACCCAAAGGGGCCTATCTTTTAGGAAAACATCTCCTTTACAAGAAATTTTTCTAACATTAGGCTCCATGGGGGATAGAGTCGTCCCTGTGATGCTCTAAGAACTCATTTTGCAATCTCAGTGTCTTGTTGTTGGGCTATGGAGTCAAGATCGAAACCTCCTGCAAAGAAATATATGTTGAAAAGTAAAAATCAAACAAACTAAACATAGACACTCCAAGGAGCTTATTTATGTACAGTCCTAAACTAATAAAATTCTTTACATGGGGCTAGGTGAAAGCAAACTTCCACCTTAGTTGTTCAAGAAACTTCCTGAATAGAAGCTCCTTCTTTCTATTGATGATCACCAATAGATGGTGTAACCATGACAAAAGAACGTTTACGCTCTTCAGCTCCTCCTTATAGAATGAAGTTGAGATTAAATAGGGTGGATCCAAATTGAGAAGGAATACAACTCCATGTATTCCTTCATAGGCTCATAGGACCAGTGGAAAGCTACAGAAAAGGGGTGACAAGAAGCCTCCTCTACTACACAGTTGTTCACACATGGTTGAATATCTCTGGTAAGCACAGGTGGGTGGATAGCTAATGTAGGCTGACTGATCTTAGGTGGTCGCTTCTCACTGTCTGGCTCTGCATAGTCTGTAAACTGCATCTTTGACTACTCCTCTGGTTCTTCTAGTTCCTCTTCTTGGCTTTCCCAAGGGTCAGAGCCATAATCATCATAGATAGGACCTGTGGGAAATCTTTGCTTTTCAATCTGCTACTTAGGGGGGCTGATTTCCTCACAATGTCTTTCATTTGTGAACAGAGGAGAAGGTTATGTAGTCTACTCTTGGAAATCTATCATATCCATCTTAGAATTTGATTCGTAGCTGTCATATACAGGTGGGCTTCTCCCATGGTCAGCAAGTTGATATGTGGGGCTTTGTTGTTCCTCAATTGAATAGTTGTTAAAGTTGGGTGAGCACCAAACTTCTTCATCTTGCAAAAAAGGAACGATCTCCACATCCTCCTTTTCAATCCCAAATGTAAATACATCATGGGAAATCTCGTGAAGAAAAAGGGAACAATCCTCTTCCACGATGGCTTCTTCCTTTAAATTAGAGATACCGGGCTCCTCAGGGGCATAAACTAATGTCTCTACGGCTATGAAATCTTCAATATCCTCTTCAAAATATCTTCCAAGAACATTTGCCTCAAGGACTGGAAAACGCTCTGCACATCGTTTAGCTTCCCACCTATCTAGTTGGGCAGAGAGAGATTTTATTAGCTCCATAACTTTGCCCAAAGAATCTTCTTCTTCCTTTGGATCTTCACTCACATAACCTTCCTCTGATGTAGATGAATTGGGATGATAAAAGACTGATTTCTGATCTAGGTCATTAGGGTGATCCTCATAACTTACATAAGAAGTAGCTCTATCTTGTATACAGTTGTTGTATCCCTCACAACAGTTGTGAAAAATTAACTCAGAGGGATAAAGATTCTGATAATAGGCGGTGAAATTTGCATGAAATTCTGTGAGTGAAGAAATGCTAGTAAGGGGTAAAGAATGATATCATTTACAAGCATCCCCTACTAATGAGAACATGAACATTTTTAATAATACATCCTCGTGATGTATCTCCCACTAGTGCATGAGTTCATGAAACTCATATAGATGCTGAGCAGGGTTGTCCTCTTCATGCTCTCTAAATATGGGAAAATAATTGCTCCATTCATCCGGAAAAGGGACATCATTTGGAAAACTAGGAATAGAAGAAAAATTAAAAGGAGCAAACCTCCGAGCTAGGATTTTTTCCATTTCAAACCAGCAAAGTCACCAATCGATTCTTTAATCATGGAGTCTCTGGGTGAAAGATGCGTAGCTTCGAATGTGACTAGTGTTTGTTCACCATAAAAGGCTAGATCCTAACGTTGTGTCCTCCTAGGAAACTTGTCATGCTAAGAAAGCAGTTGCTGAAACCTTCTCGAGAAAGCTCCTCTGCGTCAGCTTTTAGGTGGGCTAATAGTAGCTGCAAATGAAACAAAGATGTGGAAAAATTGGAGTCACCAGGTGCACAGTAGCAATCTTCAAGGGATATGATGCCTGATGCACCTTCAGACTCAGAATCTCAATGTCGTTCAATCCCAGGGAAGATTTTCAACTTCATCCCCAGCAATGGCGCCATAAATGTTGGCGATGGAAGTCACTTCTGGATTGCATAAGGAGTAGGGCCTGATGCCCATTAGTTTATGTCACATTTTGTTTATAAAGGGGTGATCAAATGGGAGTAAACTCAGGACAAAATCATTCAACTCAGAAAACTAGGCAAGAAATGCACAGGGAAGTGAGGGCCATAACTAACTTCAGTCAGGAATTTGAGTTAAAGTGAGAGTAAAGGGAAGACTTGAGAGGAAAGGGAGGAGACTGCTCTGGGCATCAGACCTTCCAGCAACTCAGGAAAGAAAAACGAAACACTAAAATGTGCCTAAATGACACAGTGATAACCGCACACTGATCAAACCTATCATACTATGCAGCCACAACCATCCGACTGGATCCTCTAGTTCTGAATCATTCAATGTAAGACGAAAAGACAATGCGGGACATTGTTTAAGACTGGTGTAGAAATTGCAGTGACCAACCATACATCATCCTACAATATGAAACCCTTGACTGGATCCTCCAATTTTGAGTGTTTTAAACAACTAACAAACAAAATAAAAAGGAAAGAGAAGCTGACTTCCATTAATTTGACAGTCTCAAATCAAAATACATAACCAGAGCTTCCTTAGAAACTTTACAGTCAAGAGCTAAGCTCAACCATCAATAGATTATAAAATGGTGAAAATGCCTACATATACTTGAAGCTAACTCAAGCGCAGAAGGCATGATCATGTCATGAATTCAATGCTTTGTGTAGGTGAGTTTCTCTGTCAGGCTACACATGCAGACATTGGGTAGACTTCCCATGCAGTCATTTGTCAGACGCAATCTTTGTCAAGCTGGAATGACAACCTTCTTTCGTGTATGCTCCTTTATGACCTTCTATTTATGGAAGGAGATGACATTCAACCACCACCATTCACCTTCATAATTGATTCCTCGGGATCAAGTGAGGCCTAGTCAACTCTACTTCTACAAGACGTGGCAGTCTGCCTTTGGTTGTCTTTTTCTTCACTGGACTACTGCGGGGGGAACCCAGATGATAGAAGTGGACGAGACCCTACTAAGGAGGATGAGGTGGTGCTATGACACCTAACGAGAAATGCCACAGGGTATGGATAAGAGACAGGTGTAACTAGCATGGAGCATGGGGTACAAGTGGGTGAGAGAGGTAAAGTGGAGGAGGAGAGTTCCGACATCAAACGATGAGGTGAGGTGTTGTGAGAAGGTGTCAAGGAGGTCGCAATGTGACAGGTCGGGGAGTGAAGAAATGGAAATAAAGGTCAGCCAGGATGGTGCTGAGTCGAAGACACATGGTGGAAAGTGGTAAGCGGGGACCCCCTTGTCACATCTCTGATTCCCTTCGCTTACCAC